>JAVQJX010054684.1:0-11724 GCA_036025115.1 Ambassis agassizii
CTTCTTAGCAGTAATAATTATTGAATGGAGGCTACATAGAGAGCCTTGAATTCATATTTAAGAGATTACAACAATAAGTATTTCTTAAAAAAAGAAAATCATTTCAGAATGCTGATAAAATAATTACTGTATGTTAACAGTTGGAGGCGTTCTCTCTATTTTTATTGCAATAGTTAAACCAATCTGTACTCTACACGTCATGAAGTTGTGATTCGAGTCTCTTTTTTTTTCTCCATAAATCCTGAAAAATGCCACAGGCCTCACCTAAAGATCAAACCTCACCATCACCTCTACAACTAACCACCCT
Organism: Ambassis agassizii; assembly: GCA_036025115.1. Classification (NCBI taxonomy): domain Eukaryota; kingdom Metazoa; phylum Chordata; class Actinopteri; family Ambassidae; genus Ambassis; species Ambassis agassizii. Next base: position 308 of record JAVQJX010054684.1, read on the forward strand.
TATTCCCATTTTCTCCATCCAGAGACCAATAAACAAAGAGTGAGTGATTATGGATCACTTTAGTGTTCACATAAATATCTCAACCTCACATGCAGATGTCAACACAATAAAAATTGTAAAAGCGGTTACATGACATGGACCAGGAGCTAAGCTGTCTTTGTGTGTAGAACATGCACATGACATTTAACCAAATATTGTGATCACTACAGGCAAACCTCACACTGATAGAACGAAGATGCAATTTAAAGAAGCTGAAGTTGGATTAATCCAGGTTTGTGATCTTATGACTATGAAGGTAAATTTGGTTCGTTTTTTAAAATCTACTGAAGGTAAAACCTTCCTGCAGTTAGTCTAGCATGCACATACGCACACAATCGTGTATCCAAAGTAGTGCTTTTTCATTATCAGTCATCGAAATACACGATGACCTGCGTGAAGGTAAAAGAGCCTCCTAGCCCCTATGAATGGAAATGTTGATTACAACCTATTGAATAGTTTTCAGCTGGTCCATTTGGATTGAACATCTGCAGGCTGTTTATTGGTCATCAAATGGAAAAAATGAAGGAGGAAGAGATGATGAAAAAAAAATCACAGCAGGATGATCAATGTACAATACATGCAGTGCAAAGAATAGCCATCTTGTTTGTGCACTTCAGTGCACAAACTGAAATGTCTTGTACCTTGAAATGAAATGACTGACAGTGAATATGTCATCTCCTCCTCCTCCTTCCTTACTGTCAGCTCTCCCTGCTCTCCCCTTCTCTCCTAGTGCCAACACAATCCCTTTAAAGTCCTTCTCTGCTGGCTGTATCTGCCATGCATACCTCCAGAAACACATATACAGCTTGCTGTGTGTGTTGATCAACATAACTGGGAGGTACTGTACAGTAAGTGCCACTAAATGATCATGTGTTGTCCAACACGCCACAGGAGCCCCTGTGAGTGTCTGCGTGTGTGTGCTTTGTGTGTGTGAGAGAGAACGTGTGCATGACCATGCATGCTGTTGATACATTAGTATAAATATTTTTTTTTACAGTTTTTAATTAGCCAACCTACACTAACCACATTTTAAAAGCTGGCATGAGCCAAACAACCACGAAATGTTCTCTAGCTGGGTTAGGATTTCAATAGTGTCACAACATACTAGCCTGCATAGTATGTAGCATGAAGTGGGTGTTCTGTAGTGTGTACTAGGTACAACATGGGCAAATTGGTACACACAACATGATGGATGATGGTTGGTAGGTAGCGCTCACACAGACATGTAACAATGGGAATGACAGCCTGACTACTGCCGGACAGACAGCTACGAGCTGGAAGACGACCGAGATCAAACTGAAAATCCGACATAAATTGGAAAAAAAAGAAAAAACAAGGAAGGTAAAAAAAAAGGTGTATAGGAAATTCGAGTGTGGTAAACGGAACATATAAAAACAACCCTGAAAAAAACAAAATAATCCTAATTATGTTAAAACCCTGTGCTGATATCTAGTCGTTAGAAAATTTGGCAGCATAAGTCAATAAGTCTTTGTAGTGACTGATGGAGATGATATGAAGAATAAGTGCCCAATATTTTCCAGCCAACTGAGCAGCAGCAGCAGGCAGGACCACACACACACCAGCACAACACAAACAGGAGCCACCCACACCATGATTGGTCAAGAGTCCTTCTGGAGTTCCAATGACAGACTCGGCAAAAGAAAATCCAGGAAATACTAAAATAAAAATACCCATATAAAATAAGGTAATGACTGGTTGGCAAATGAACAGAGAAAAAAAAATAAAAGCAGCTTTTGTAAAAACATTAAGAGAATGTCGCATAATAACATTAATAGTAAAGTGGCTGTTGCACTTTAGTTTTGTTCTTGCAGACAGGTGCAGAGTTCCCACAGTTACCGATGGGAGCTTTACAGATTTGAGCAGTTGCATACAATGGCGGACTCCAGATCTGGTGGAAAAGAGGAACAGAGGTACACATTGGTGACTGATTTAAGACTGCCTCAGACCTTTAAGGAGAAAAAGAAATGTGAGGCAGCACAGTTTGTTTAAGTCCAAAGAGACAACAGAGGAACAAAAAGAGGAATGAAAAGGAGGAGAGGAAGAGGAGGGGCAGACACTCACATGATGGGTGGGCTCTACCAGTGAGGCGGTACGTAGCTGTACCCAGGTGTCCCTTGGGGCCTGTAAGTTGGCACAGTAACTGGGTGTGCTCCAATCGGGGCGTGCTGGGGTGTTGTAAGCAGAGTTCCTGTGCAAAGTTACAAACATTGATGTAAATGGTGTTACACTATACAGTCTCATCCATAAAAATTGAAATAAACTCAGGTCCTACCTGCACTCATGGCCATGGTCGTCCCAGCTACCATCCCCATAGCAGCCATGCCGTTGTTGCGAGGAGCAGGTACAGGGACTGGGGCAGGATAGAGGGCTGTTGAGGGGATGCTGTTAGGCTGCACCACAGTGGTGTGATGGATCACATGTGGTTGAGCAGCATACACTGGTTGGGTATAGTACGCTCCCTGTTGGGACAAAACACAGGGGAGAGCACAAAGATGGCGTGAGAGAGGCTTCGTCAGTGTGTAATTTATGAAACTTAAGAGGATTTAAAAAAAACAACTACATTTTATATCAAAATAAAGAACTCCATTTATATACTACAAGAAAAAGATCTGTAGATGGAGGTTGGCTTTTTGTTCTTCCAGTCACTGCACTTTTCAACAAAATGATGATGCCCTTGTAGTTTTCTCATCGTGTGTATGTGTAACTGCATCTAAAACACAGCCACTCACTGCTGGTCAAACTGTTGACAGCCTGGTTGTTATGTCTTGACTGTTGTCTGTGGACAACTTCAAGATCTGATCAAATATTTTTTTTGCTATAAATAACACAAACACCAAATCACCAAGCTAATTGTGTATTAAATATCACTTGCATCCTAGAAAACCAATAAGTCATTTAAATGGGAAGTTGTGTCTTTGAGGCAATGCTGGCACTTTCAATAGTCTTACCTGTGTGTATAGGTTCTGCTGAGGGTAGGCACTGCGGATGGGGTACATAGCTGTCGGGTATGGGGTTGGAGTTGGAGTGTAGGGAGGAGGTGCTCCATTTGACTGAGTGGGGGGCACTTTGTAAGGAGTTCCTGCTGGAGTATATCCTAAAAACAGGTACAGAGAGGGGAGGCAGGGGAGAGAGGAAAGTAGGTTTAGTAATATATCGTTTAATGAATTCACTGATGCAGTTTTCTTGAAGTAAACCTGGTTTTGGTTCACCTGGGAGCAGTGAATGATGATTTTCCATTAACCTGACTTTCAAAACAAAAAGATATGAAAGAAGACAAAGAAGGGCTGCTTGTGGGCACATAGCCATATTCTTTTGATATGAAGGTACCTTGTACAGACAATCTACCTCCAGTAAATACAGCCTGGATTAGCATACATTTTTAATTTTAAGCCCAATGTGCTCATTGTATTTTTAAAAGCATCAAATATTGACATCTAGCTGCTAACTGTTTTTATTTCTGGGGAGAGGAGGCAGAGTTATTCTCTAACAGAACACAGTTACTTGAAGCATCTTACAACACCAGTGTAATGAGACTGAGCTAAATCAAATGTGCCTACCATATAATCAACCTATGAGCTTTCTATGAGGAACCGCAGAGTGAAGTAATTATAACTGTCTGCGGCTCACTTTTACCTGCACTGCGTGTGTTAAAATCCCTCGTTTAACTTTTTGGATCTGTGTGAGCTGTGTGTAGTCAATGTGCTAGATAAGAAGCAGGGAACCACATTGGCACTTAAACATACAGTAACTAATACTATGTTTCTGTTTGGAAAGTATGAGGTCAGGGACAGTGAAGACATCTGGTTAGAGCACTGCATTCATACTGTATCTAGTCTGCTGTATGTGGTGTAGTACCGCTGATCAACCACCTGGAGGAGCCTGAAGGTCAAACATGCTACTAGCTAGTTTCTGCTGTGGAGCTTATGAAAGCCCTTTTCTCACACAAGGACAAGGGAACAAAGAGATGCTGGAGCTGCTCTGTGTTCAGAAAGTCTCTGTGTGTATGTGTGCATACTCTCACTCTCATTCTGTGCTCTAACATGCATGCAGGGCATTAAAGGACAATAGTGTGTGACAATTACACAAAAGCCCTGCTGACAGAAAACAGTTCGTCTATTCAACGGTCTTGAGAAATAATGACCAAGACACATTTGTCAATCGGACCATAGCTGGCTTGTCTGGCAATTCTTTCCTGTCCGGGATACAAAATCTAAACATTGTAATGTCACCATACATTAAACAGCAGAGGCTGAGAGAAATCTGGTTCAGGTTTTATTTGTAAAATATCTGAGCTTTGCCAACATATACCTGATATTTTGTTCGACTTTCAAAAGATAAAACAGGGAGGGGCCTAGAGAAGGAGGCTTCAAAAGCACCAAGGATGAAATCTACAACCCCCTCCTGCCTTTGTAACATATTCAAAATTCCAGAGAATAGGAAACAATAAAGCTCTTCAGCTCAATTAAGACCTTCCAAAAAGATATTTATTTCTGAACATATTTGAATCAATTCTGAGGCACATCTTTACATGATTAAATGTTGTTTTTATAAATTATATAAAAACATACCATTTTGTCTGCAACATCTTTAAAACTGTCATTAATATTAAAAGAAGATATGACTGTTTTAATATTTATCATACCCTCTGTCACTCCCCACAGCTCATTTTTTTCAGCCTTTGTTGGTTTGTCTGGAGAGCCTGAAGTAAGATATATTTTTTAAATTGTTTATCAAGCATCACTTCCCCCCTTGACCAGTTTGGATTTTTACTGTATAATCGTTTTTTATTGTACTACAATTTACTTTCAAATAATATAATTACCACAAATCTAATACTTGCCTCAAACATGTTTACAGAAAATAAATATTGGTGACTTGTTAAAGATCAGAACAGTGAAGCAATTGTAATTATTCATTCTGTGTCAATACAGACATACTGTATTTGGACAGCACAGAGACAACCGTACCCCCTCCCCCCCCACAAAATCTGCTGCGACCAGACACTGAACCCCAGCAGAACACATACGAGCTGCTATACAGCCACTAGGAGTGGCTGCTGCTGGCTAAATTCCTACTCCTTTACTATTAAATCCCTTTAGGCTGGAGATCACCACTTCATGCACATTGCCTTCAGATTACTCCAGTCAGTGTGGGGCTCTATACAACCATCCAACTGCAGGAGTGATTGTAATATCACTACATCTGCAACAAAACTGTAAACACACATGACTTAAGCAATTATTAAATATCGAGGGAAGCAATATTTGCTTCAGGTTAAGTATGCAAGATAAACACATCAATTCAAAGCCGCCATAACGCGGTGAGCAGTAATGGATCCTCTCAACACGAAATTAAAATTTCATCAGTGCGTAATTTATTCATCACATTAAGTGTTAGAAAAGCCTTAACCTAAACACTGACTAACTTTCATTTCACACCAACACATTACTCAACTGCTTTTCCAGAGTGTGAACTGAATGATTGCTCAACAGGAAGATAAATTTATTCAGAATAAATTGGAGCTGCACTTGGAGGCTGTTGGATGCCATTTGTTTTTTAGATTTCTAAATTATTATTTACAATCACCTTCATCGCTAAAAAAAGTGAAAACACAAGCTTTGGCCTGAGATCAGCCACAGATCTGATGACTTTTTTTGTAAAACCATCTGCATATCATCATGTTTCTGTGATCAAACCTTTGACTGGCTTCTTCCCCCCCAATGGAAAATGACGAAATATGCAACTCCAAATAAGTCAGAAATGATAGAAATTTCTCTTAATGTTGTTAAATACAAACAGTCATTAGACTTTCTGTGTTTTAGAGCTTACCTGGTGGATACCCAGGACTGCCTGTTTGATAGAGGTTGGGTGTATAGGTGGGAGCCGTGGTAGGATACCCTCCTGGATAACCTGCAAGATGTCAAAGACGAGAGGGAAGATATTGGAAATCACAGCTTAACGAGCAGACAGGGCCACAGACACACAGCACAGAGACCCTCCCCAACAATCACACACACACATCCGCAAATGCAGGTAGGGGAGTATTTAGTTTGAAGCGGGATGTGCACAGATGGCGCTCATTAAAAAAATGTCTGCACCAATAACACAGTCGGCTGAATGCGTCTTACATACACCAATTTGGCAGACAAGACACACCTGCCAATATGGTGTGGGAGGAGACGGATTCAGAAACATTAGCAATGCATGCAGACACGTGAAAGGGGGAGCACGCACACACATCCTCCTGTGCGTCATAAACTACGCGTTGAGCAAACAAAGCTGATTTGACCTGAGAAACGGCTTTCTCTGATGAAAGGTGTGGATTGGAAAGAGCGAGACACAAAGAGGAAGGAGAGAAGAAGCAGCACAAAGTGAGGAGAAAGAATCTAAGTGCTGCTCACTTCTCACTGCTTGCTATTATTGGCAGTCAGTCTCAGAGATGATCTGTTCTGTAGCCCAGAGCCTTTTCTATATCTAGCTTTGGCTGCTGTAGGTTGAGCTACAGTCAAATGGAATAAATATCTGTATATACACTGCAGTGGAGTTTTAAGTATGTGATGGTTAATCACACGTCCCAATGAGTCTGGACTTTGCCAATTAATCATATTTCGGAACCAAGACATCAGCTAGACAGCAACAATCCACAAAACTACAGCCATCTATACAGCATAATCTAGATTTTTTTTCATAATATTCCATAACCTTCAACTATACTCTCAGAACCTGGAAATTACAATACACAGACAAAGCATCAAAGAGGGCAATGGCTATATCACTGCTGTCATTTTGTGTAATCTTTCACAGCAGTGTGAATGAATGATGCGTGAGTACCGTTAGTGGAGAGAGATGGAATATGTGACTATTCTGCGAGTACTGCCAATCGTAGACTTGAGCTAAACATGAAACAAAGTCATTTGACCCGGAAACGAAGGCCAGTCGCACCCTTTCTCATTGCAGACAAAAGCCAGATATTAGTGCGTGTAAATGTGTTTTTTCGTCCTGTGTAAAGGGGGCTATAGATAAGCAGTCGGCACCCGCAAGGCACATCCATTCCAGACTGGAACCTGTTCAGCTATTTGTTCAAGTTCTTTGACCCAGCGTCTCCCAGCAATTTGTCCTTCTGTACAATTTTATAGTGTTTCAATGTGCTTTACAGAAACCCACAGCCCTTCAAATAAGGCTGCATTGAAAAGTTACAGTAGCCAAAGAGAAACACCGACATCTCCAGTTTGCCCTCATGGTCCTTACTGCAGGAGAGATTGATGTTCTCACTTGAGTTGTCCCTGACCTCACTCAACACTTTCTTATCTCATACTTTCTTTTGTATAGCATCCTCCATTCACTCAACACAACCTCGGTTCTACTTGTTTGTGCTTATGATTGAATGACTCAAAATTTTTGTAACCCATTGCTGTACAGCTTCTGTTCTGCAGCAACCAGGTATCGAAATGCTTTGTTCAAACAATAAAGCTTGAAGGTGCCGATCATTTCTGAGGTTTACAAGAACATCATGTATGCCGAGACAGCACCATAAGAAGTATTGAGCACCCATTCTATGAATAAAAACAGTAGTCAATACCTGTCCTTTTTTGTCCTTTCAGCAAATTGCTGAACGACTTTGCTACTGGTAATGTAAACAGTCATGGATACTGGTCTTACCTGTAAAGGCCATGTTCTTGGGGTTGCCATATGGAGTGCCGGGCTGAACAGGGCTGTAGACTGGATTCATAGCTGAAGATAACCTGTTCTTACTGAGATAGAAAGGAACAGAATGTGAAAGAGAGCGGAGAGGGTTACAAGAAGACAGAAGGAAAAAAATAGAGAAAGAAGACATAAGCCATGTAAATTGGAAAGAATATTGTTACGATTATCAGACAGACAGACAGACACACACACACACACACACACACACACACACACACATTAATCCCAAACACTGATTCTTAAGGCGACATCCATTTGAAGGATTTTGCCAGCATGCAACAAGAATCAAACCCCATGAATCCTCATCCTGAAGTAGGCTCAACGTAAGCATGTGCTTACAAAAAACAGAGGCTGTTGGAATAAAAAACATCAAAAAAATCAACGCCGAAGTGCTGACAGAAAAGCACAAGAACGCACGGATCCAACAAAAAATAATGGTTTGCTTCCTGTGTGGCATTTAATACCACAGTACCTTGCAGCTGACAATAAATTAAGGCGGTAGAGATGGCTGGGGTGAAGGTGCTGAATAACACTGCCATTTATGTCCCGTAGGGCATCTTTCTCCACGGACAAAAAGACCTCCATCATTTCAACTTACCTGGTGAACCTGTGTATGTGTTTGAGTGAGGGTGCATGCGTGCCCCGTACCTCTTGTGCGTGTCTGGTTGGTACATGAAACTGAATTTGTCTGTGGGATGCCCGCTCGCCATTCTTGCTGTATGCAAATGAGGAAGGAGTGGAAGTGGATATGCAAATCTGAAATTAAAACAGCGAGAGGTCATGATTACAATGAACACAGGAAAAGGAGAAAATAAAATAAAAACAGCAAAAAAGCAAGCACCAGTGCAACAGCAAATGGTTAGTGATAGCAGCAGGAGAGAGTGATTTAGACTGACTGAGTGTTTGTGGTAAGTGCTATGACTTTAGCTGCCAATTAAGTGCTCTTAATAACTGTGCTAAATACAATTGTGTGCTTCTGTATTTGTGTATACAGTGCACAAAGATATTTATTTATAGTAGTGTTTTACTAATTCCTGTGTTTGTAGAGCATTAAGTGAAGTATGTGTCTAAGTGAGAGTGATCCATGGGTATGAATGTGCATATACTGTACATATGTGATGTGCAGAACAACCAATACAAGCAGCAAAGCACATATCATTACAGCCAATGAGAAAGCACAACACACCCTGTGAGCGGGCAAGTGACAGAAGAACAAAAGAACAGGACGCAGACCAAAATAAAGTACAAAAAAAGGCTGCACCAAGCCATGAGCAAGCATGATCCAGTACACACATGAGCCAGAACCACAAGTATAGCACAAACAAAGAGCAGAACAACTGAGGAGTAAATAAAGAGGAAAGGTGCATGTGAACTGTGTGTGTGTATTTGAATTTGTGTCTATTTGGTGCTAATGAGACGTTGTGTGAGATGGCAGTAATCAGGCCAGTTCTGTCTGGTTTCACATGTGGTCTGCTGTATGCTCAAACACAGTTGAAGACAGCACCCATTTGCCATATTCAGACTGTGAAAATTCACTTCTATCTGTTCAAATAATTGCGAAGTGAATAAAAGACAAACTTAAATCTGAACCGATCCGTCCTGAGCTTGTGCTTCACGGCCAGTTAAGAACTAAAGGACACAAAACCTTTACAGGATTGTAGCTCCAGTGTCATAAATCCTGGGTACACTCTGTGCTGTGGTGATGCCAACCAGCACCGAGTGACAATTCAAATTAGGCAAGGAAGTCATTTAAAGCTTGGTCCAGGAGCACTGACGTCAAAACGCCTAAAGACACTGACAAACGAATGCAAGCACAAACATGTGGGTGCGTTTGTGTTTTTTTGCGCATGAATTCCTCAAAACACATATCCCAAAAAAAACCTGTGCGTTTGTGGGTGTGTAGAACAACAACAGTAGTGATAAGCCAGCTCAGGTTCATTACTCAAAATCATGTCTGACAGCAAAAGAATATCTCGGGGGATTGATTAACCTATTGCTGAAGACATCTAAAAGTACATTCCTCATTTATCTGCTACATCTTTTGAGTTTTAATTCCTTCTCACAGCACTACTCAGCCTCCTATCTTTCATTTCTCCACGCTGCTCCCTTGTATCATTAGTTTTCTCCACCTCAGTTAATCACACTCTCTACATGCAAACTAGCATTTTGATTATAACATTAAACCAGAACTCTCATTATAGAAACTGCCAAATGAAAAAAAAAATACAACCGAAATTATCCCAACATCTTTCTCACTGAAGGAGTATGCTCTCCATTCTGTCTGCACAATATCTACAACACTGTCATGTTAACAACACAACTTTGAGGTGGAAGACCATTTTAGTTTCCTGAGAGGTCGGTATAATGTTTACTGCATTCACCACCTCGACTGCTAGAGTTAGTGCATTGAAGGTCCTGTGCTACACACAAAGTAAAAGCATGCTAACAGAATTTTCAGATATGTTTAAAGTAGTTTTGGATGGGTTAAACTTTTCACACAAAACTGACCACATTTATATGTACAAAATATTCATTCAATACACCGGCTGCTGGAAAATTCAGTGTTGCAGATGTCCAGTCTTTCATTACAGCTACTTCCACAAAAAATTCGCAATATACTGCGTCTGCAGAGAACCCCTCCTTATGCCATATTTGTGCATTCATAAACAAAAATACCAGCCAAATGGGCATGCAGGTGGTGTGTAATCAGGTGTGCCTTCCTCAGTACACACAAAAACAAAGTCCTGCTCCTCTGAGTTTTTCCACACAAAGGTGCTTCACATGGAATAAGTACCTCACATATCAAGAACAATAGTAAAACTGCGGGTTAAGGGACGGTCTTGGTCAAATTTTCTTTAAACAATTCATTTAATTCAAAACCATAAATGCATATGTCATGGGGGGCCCTGGGGGTCCATCCTCAAGAAACAAAAATGCTAGTCTAAAAACCATTTGAATAATTATAGATTTTTCTCCATTTTTGTAGCACTGATTAGAACAAAACTATCAAGTTAAAGTCACCATTTACGAGCTTACCAATCTGGCAGTTCACACAAGTTGTGAATGAGTGAGGGAACAAAGCCTAGTAACACATGGACAGGTGGCTATACTAACCCTGAGGACGTTTCTCCAAACATACACACAAATACCCAATTACAGCCATGCATGAATAGAGTAGCAAGAGACTGGTGTGCTCATCTGTTTCTGTGCATCTGTGTGGGAGTGCGGGAAAGGTGATGAAAAGTGAATGGGTGAGAACAAGAAGGGCACCACAATGTGTCTAATGAGGGAGTGTGTGAGGAACAGAGGAAGGCAGAAACGCATGTGATGAGGAGTGTCCAACCATAACTCCCTCCATTTTCAAAGGGAGGTGATGATGAGGTCTCTACTCCTAAATGGAGCCACCTTATGTTTGACAGAGGACATTTACCATACAGTGAGACCGAGAGACTACAGATTTATTTAACAAAGACAAGTTGATGCATTTAATTCATGTCCTGATTTCATGTCCTTTAATGCATACTACTCAGAGAAATCAAAATTATGCACCATATTGTTTGTTGAAACCATTCATGTTATTAGTGAGCAATTTTTGAAGTCCATAAATCAATGCCGATCGAAAAAAAGGAAAAACAAAAACAATAAATTGCCTT
>JAVQJX010054692.1:0-14088 GCA_036025115.1 Ambassis agassizii
AGAAGACCCAAGTTTTACTCACTGCTACCTAATACTTTACTATTGAATGTACATCATAATAATTATAACGTGAATAATTATGTGAAGGTTTTAAAAAAAATCATTAAATAATTGTGTTATTATTCATGAATGATTTGCTTAATTTTCCAGACTTGTCTGCTATGAACCTGAGGAGTCAAGGGCTACACTGTCAGCTCAGCATGCTGCAAAAGAACACCAAGTGTTTGTCCACACCTTGTTTGTGGAGCCTTTTAACCCCATAATCGGGGCCCAGTACATTGTTCTGGGTGAGATAGAAAACTGTGATGGTAAGCAAAGACTTTTAATCTCTTATGACAGAGAAGAATATCAAAGGATAGTTCACGCTCTCTTAGAGAAATCAAAGTATTGTTTTTTTCTTTTTATTGTAAAGTTACCTCATGTATCCCGGTTTACTCTGATCACTGGACTTATTTCAATGCACACAGGGCTTTTATCTGTAACTTCTTATCCTACAGGGGTCGGTGCAATGGTCCGTGCCCGCGTGCTGAACTGTGTGGATGGTGTAAACACAGCACTTCTACAGAAAGCCGTCTTGGAGCAAAGAAGCTTCTTCAGGGAGAGAGAGTGTAAACAGAGTGATGTTGTACAATCTGCTGATGCAACCTGATCCATTCATCTTCACAGGGTGCCCTTTGTCTTTGTTACAGTGCTGCTGTGGTGAATTACAGTGAACTTTAAGACGAGGTTGAATGTAAGACACTGAGGTTAACAGTTTATATGATGGTCTTACTTCTTACTTCTGACCATAAAAGTTCTGTGCACTTTATTATTGAACATTGCACTATTAACATTTGACCAAGGCTCCACATGCCAGAGGTCCGGCATCCCTGCCCTGATGAGGGACGTAGTTAAAGCACCACATGGGGGACTTACAGAGTACTCGGCTTTCACATATGCTACAAGTGAATGTAATTATTAATACCACACACTCCTACTGTTTGACCAGACAACAGCTAAGCAAATATTTGCAGATATATTTTAGCAGTTAACATCCTGAACACATTATTGTGACAGTGTTTCACGATCCATGCTGTAAATTTAATCTATTAGCCTGTATGCTTCAGTTTGTGGCCTGTCATCACAGATCCTCTAGTGAAGATTTCCCTTGGTCATTTTGTCTACTTAACAGGACAGCATGTGTCCTGTATACTGAGGGTGGAGTGCTACCCATCATCTACCCGTCATTTGATATCAATGTTTGAACACACCCTCTTCTTCACACAATTGTGTTACATATAAAAAGTCTGTACATCCTAACTTGATTCTTTAAAGTAAAAGTGAAATAAAATACCTTGTGAACCATGTTTTTTAAAGGATATTGAAAAGAAGGGAGTCTACGCTGTATCCATTATAATTTAAATTTATTTTATTTTTTTTCATGAAGTATCAAACAAGATTAAAGTGTCAAGGATAGCCCACAGATAATACAGAATTAAATCATTCAGCATTGCACCATGTCCCAGTATCCCTAATAATACAATAATATCCAAGATAAACTGAATTTATACTCTCTTTTTTTTTTTTAAATTAAATGGTAAACAAATGCAATTCAGCAGCAATCATTTTGGCTAGAAAGAAAGCTTTGCAGAAGAAGACATTTCCTGAGTCAAAATGTACTTTATAAATATTGTGTGGATTTCCCATATCTAAAAATACATTTTTAACATGACTTCAAATAGTAAACATTTCTAAAATCTTGCGTATCGAGAGTTGTAACCCGAATCTTTTGAGGAGGCGGGCAGCATCGGTAAGCCTGACATGGGGTCTTTCTTACAGCGTTCCAGAGCTTGTTTGTAGTTGATCTTCTCCTTTGTGATCGGGTCGGTAATATCCTTGACGTAGTTTCTCTCGGCCTGCAGCTCCCTCATCATTGTGCTGTCAAGCATTTTGGCCCCGATGGCATCCAGGGTGCTTAGTCTGCGACCAGTCTTGGGATCAACCAGCCCTCCGGTCACGTGCTGAGCCTCCATGTAGCGAAAGGCGGTGTCCTTTGGCATCCAGCCTTTCTGAATAGCTTCACCCACAGACAGGCGCTCTTTGGTCACCGGGTCTTCAACTCCAGCGAAAGCCTTCTGTGCATTGAGCAGCCTTTGGAGTTGGCTGTCTTCGATGAGGCCTCTGGTCGCTGCCTTGTGAACAGTATATCTCTCTTTGTTGTTGATGTCAATGATGCCACCTGTTGCAGCCTGAGCCTCCAGAAGCCTTTGGGCGGAAATGGGGTCGATCAGTTTACGCATGGTGGCGTTGCGTATTGTATAACAGGTGTCAGTGTGTGTATCCATTATTCCAGCAACTGGTAAGACTTCATTAGCTGTGGATAAGTCATGTTGGACTGAGTTCAGTGTTTTTGTGCTGGCCTTTGGGATGATTGAGTTGAACTGGGGCGGCTTCTTTTTGTCACCTGCCACCAGCAGGGCAAACTCTGAGATGGGAATCTTGCCTTTTTTATACTGTTGCAGATCATACTCTGTCAGCCTTCCTTCCTTCAGGGCGTCTTTGATGGAGTACTGCTTTCCACTCTTGCGATCCTGCAGCACAGATGTCTCCCCATCAGGTCCCATTGAGGTGATCTCCTCCCAGTCACACTCCAGCTCCTGCAGGTGAATGTACTGCTGGCGATCGATCAGGCCCAGCAGGAAAGCATCATATGGAGACATGTCTTTGCCTGTGTCTGGATCCAAAATGCTGATTCTGGTGGAGACATTGGTCTCTTTGGTCCTTGTCTCTGCATTCTCCTCTTTCTGAAGGTTCAGCTGAAGCTCACGAATGGTGCTGTCTCGTATATGGATTTTGTCCTTTTCATCCAAGATGTCCTTCTCCAGGCGGTGGACATCAGACTCCATCTTAACACTCTTCTGCCTGCTCATCTGTGTCCTTTCACTCATCAGTCGGCTCTGCTGCTGGAAGGACAGGCTGATGTCGTGTTTCTTGGCTTCAAGTGTTCTGAGTTCCCGGGTGAGGTTGTCTTTATCCCTCTGCAGGGCATCTTTGTTCAGTGTGAGGGTCGTCTCTTCCCTTGAAGTGCTGGATTTGGTGCTTGACAGGAGGTGGATTTTATCATTGAGACGTCTAATTTGATCCTCCAGGTCTTGTCTGGCAAATTTATTCTGAGATACCTGCTCCCTCAGGCGATCCCTCTCAGCTTCAACAGCCTGGTCTTTCTCCACACGGACCACCTCTTTGTACACCGTCTTTTCACCAGACTTCTCCCTCTGCAGGATCTCAAGCTTTGCGGTGAGGTTACGGATGTCCCTCTCGAAACGCAGTATATTGCTGGTTTCCTTGTCCATGTCTAACCTTAAACCACTTGTTAGTCTCTCCAGTTTTGGGTCTCGCTCCACCTTCAGCACCTCTTCGACGACTATACTTTCCTCTACGGGGGGTGGAGCCGTTTCCAGCTGCGTGATGCGCAGTCGGATCTCTCTGAGTTCAGAGTCAGCTTGAATCTTCTTCTGGCGCTCATCGCTCTCTCTGAGGATCCTCTCTTTGTCTTCCACCTTTGTTCGTAACTGCTGCAGGTCCAGCTCCAGCTGACGCCGGGTCGTTACCTCATCGTCCAGATTCCTGCTGAGCCTCTCATGCTCGTATGCTTGTCTTGGGTCCTTCTGTAAGCGCACCACTTCCTGCACGACCACTTTTTCCTCTGGTTTCTGTCTCTCCAGCAGGATGTATTTGTTTTGCAGGTCAAACACCATCTCTTCGATGTTGCGCCGCAGCTTTGCCTCTTCCCTCACATCTCTTCTCAAGCGGTCAGCCTCTTTCTCCTGGAGCGGATCAGGCTCATACTTAATGAGTTCTTTGGTGACAAGTTTGGTCTGTATCTTAGATCTTTCAGCCTTCCATTCATCTCTCTCTTTCCTGAGGAGCCTCACCTTTTCCTCAAGGGAGTTGTAGTTGCTGTGTAATTGATTCACCTGATCATTCAGCCTTTGAATCTCTCTCACATTTTCAGGGCTTCTTTCCTCTTTAATGACCTCTTGAAGAACTTCCTTCAGCTCCACTTTAGGCTTCTGAGAACGAAGGACATTAAGATCAGCCGTAACCTGGGTGATCTCCCTCTCCAGATCTGAACGCTGTTTACTGGAGTCCTGGATGTCCTTGCGGAGCCTCATGATCTCCACTTCTGTGTTTGGGTCTATCCTGTAGATCTCATTGACAATTTCCTTCACCTCAATTCTGGGTTTCCAGTCTTGTACTTCTCTATAGCGGCTGTGGAGAGTCGACACTTCTCTGGACAGAGAGTTGTTTTCCATCCTCTCCTCCTCCAGGCTTGTTTGGATCTTCTTTGACTCTGTGATAAGGTCAGGGTCCTGTTCAATCTTTTTGACTTCTTTAGTGATGATCTTAGGCTGGATGTTGGGAATGAGCCTCTCGAGTGCGTTAATCTGGCTCCTTGTCTGGAAGATCTCATCAGTGAGGAGCTTGGACTTGTTAGTCTCCTTAGAAATTTCTGTCTCAAATGTTCGCACTGATCTCAACATCTCTGGGTCCTGTTCCACTTTCACCACTTCTTTCTTGACCACCCTCTCTTTGATGGGGGGCTTCTTCTGCTGAAGAACTGTGACTTCTGTCTTCATCTGGATGTGTTCCCCATCTCTAACTCGAATTTCATTTTTCATCCTCGTAATTTCGTCTCTCAGTTTTGCTGCTTCTACATCCAGCTGTGGGTCCTTCTCAAACTCTGTCACCTCTCTTGTCACCAGTTTTGGTGGGGCGTTTTTGAGCGTGTCCTCCAGCATGGTGATTTTGTTGTTCAACAGCTCAAGCTCAGACTGAGTGGTGCTACGCTTCAGGGCCTCTTCGTGCAGTTTGCTCTGCAGATCAGCCAAATCACTTTCCAGTTTTGGGTCACGGTAGTATTGCAGCACTTCTTTCTCCTCAATGCGCTCCACTCCTCTGCGGCTCTTCAGGGACATCATCCTGTCCTTGAAGGTTTTCAGGTTTGTCTCAGTGTGACTGGTCCTGTCCTTCTCTTCCTCCAGCTCTTTCAACAGACTGTCTAACTTAAACGTGCTCTTTTGCTGGCTTTCAAGTGCCACCTGCTGCTGTGCTACCATTTGGACTTTCTCTTCATTCTGCCACAGGAAAAACACATTCATTTTTATAAGGTTAGAGATGATTCATATGTAAAAACAGTGTCAGTATACACAGCCTGCTCTCTTACTTGTACAAGAAGATTCTTAGCCAGACCCATCTGTTTTTGGAGTTGTGCATTCTCGGCCGTTGCTTCAGTGTAGCGGTTCACCAAATCTTTTTCCTGTTAAAAAAAAATCACCTTTCAATCTTTTTACACATGCAATTAATTAATTTATATCAAGTTGAAAAGTTAGAAATGTTACCTCTTTCTGGACAGCATCAGAAAGTGTGAGAACGCGAGGTTTTTTTGCAACAGTGGTGCCAGAATCCTTAAGTGTGCTGTTGAACTTGTCAACGTTTTTGTCGTACTCCTGCACAGAAATAAAGAATTTAACTCTTCACTCAGATTTTTTTTCGTTTGATTGGTTAAGAAGGTGTCAAATTATAAAGATACACAAGGTCCACAGTTACTGATTCTTTATTGGTTACTGATTCTCTTATTCGAATGGGTTTTGAGGCACAGTTTAAGAGGTTCTAGCAGGCGCCATCTTGGCAGGAGCAAATCTGGCTTTACTCCTTATTAGTTCATTAACATAACAGCAGCAGCTTTTTGTGCAAATGTCAGTAAACATGATAACTGTAACATGAAGGTCCCTTTACTTTCCTGCAAGTCCAAAATAAGGTCAAGTCTACTTGACACAACCTCTCTATTTTATGTTTTTTAAAATACAGGATTTTTCTGTAGCCTATATTTATAGTAATGTTACATGATGAGAGTCTTACATTGAGTAGATCCTGCAGGTCTTGGGACAGGTCACCCACTCTGTCCATGTCATCTTGCTTCCGCTTCAGATCATCCATTTTTCTCTATGGTGAGAAATTAATTAGACTCATGTTAAATTACTGATCTTATCTTAAATTCATAAAATATAATTTAATAAAAATGCATTTCTAAAAATGAACATGACATGCTGTCTCCACTTTGAACTATCTCACCTCCTGAGACCTCTGCTTAGCAGCGACCTGAGACAGATCATCGTTGGAGTTTATCTTGTTTGTTGCCAGGTTGTCCAGGAATGAGTTCAGAGATTTGCACGTGGTTTGGAACTCCTGGTTCTTGGTTGCAGCCTCTTGTAAGATGTTTTCTCTGGAAGGAGGAATATGACATGTTTAAAAGCTTAAATCCAGGCTTGTGTAATCAAAAACACTGCGAGTTTTTCACATTCACATCTGTGTCTCACCTCTTCTTCAGCTGGTTGTCCACGTTTGTGTATCGAGTCTGCAGCTCTTTGACGTCTGTTCTCTGGCGCTGGATATCAGGGCAGTACTCCTGGTAGCCCTGCTGCAGAGAGCTGCACAGCAGTTCGGTCGTCTCCAGATCCTGACTCAGCTTCTTCATGTCATCCTGAGCTGCTGCCACTGACTTTCTCTGGTACTGAACGCATCAAAGTGAGGCAGCCAGTTTAAGTTGTGCAGCATGTCAGATCAAAGTTGTGTATGAATTGACGTTTGTCTGGCTGACATAAGATTTTAGAGGAATGCAGATTCCCTCACCTGAATGTCCTTATTGCGGGCTTGAATGGCATTTGGAAGGTCAGGGATCGGACCATCTTCACTCAGTTTCTTCTCAAGCCCAGAAACAAGACCATCCACTTTCTTAATCTGACCCTCCAGATTCAGAGATGCCTTTGCTCTGTAAAAAAAAAAAAAAGATGAATAGAGTTAACCGACTTTGACAGAAACAGTGGGAAACATTTCTTTATATCTTTCACACTTACTTCTTATTGTAGAGGTCTGCAAGTGCAGCGAGGCTGTCGTACTTGTTGTTGACAGCACTGAGCTTGAGTGGCAATCCAGAAGAAGTACCGCTGGGATCTTTAGACAGCAGGGGCTGCAGGTCGCCCTTCTGCTGCTCCAGGGCCTTCAGTGTTTTAGCAGCTTTCTATGAAAGGGAAAGAGTGGACCGATAGGGCAGGTTAGTGATGACTACTGCAGGTCAGACTGTATTACAGCAACACATTTGTCATCAAATGTTACACCAAAAGGGCTGTCTTGTATTAATCATTTTTCTTTTTTGTGTGATATCTTTCTGATAATGTGTTGAGGTCATCTCACCTCCTGCTCCTTCAGCCTGTTGGCCAGATCTCCAGCTGGGTCTGAGCGGCTCAGGGGAGCACGCAGGAGGCTCAGCATGCTCTCCTCAGCTTTGTCCAGGTCATTGTCCAACTGGCCCAGCTGTTGAGCCAGTGCTGTCGCTTTGGGGTCAGGAGGGGCAGAAGACACTGGAGCTGAATGAGGAAACAGAGAAGTTGATTCCCTGATTGATCTGATAGAGGCCTGAAAATCATGTTTGGGGATTAAAGTGTTTAAACAGCGACCTGATTGTTGAGACCTGGCAATATCTGATTTGTGATTCTTCAAGGACTCCGCCAGGGTGGCTCTTCTCCTCTTGATGTCTGCAAGTTCACTACCCAGACTAATGGACAAAAAAAGACAGTGTGACTGATCCTGGTAACTGATTTGACTGATATTTGGTAACAGTCACCCTGCTTGGTTTTATACTTACAGGTCAACTTTATCAATAGCCTCTGGATCAGGTGGTGGGATCTGGAAACAAACTCCTGGGAAGGTTTTTGTAGCCCCATCAGGGGACATGACATCCCAGCTCTCTTTGTCTGACCTTGACTTCAGGGTGAACTTATCCCCTCTTGACAGAGAACCCTGGATGATAACGGTAGATAAATAAAATAAAATCATTATATAGGTGCTCCAGATTTAAAACAAAAAACAGTGACACAGAGTGAGAGAAATTTGAGCTCCACCTTGTCTGTTTCCCAGTCACACAGAGACTCCACTGTGATGGGTCTGCTGGGGGTGGTGCGTCGTAGTTTGAGAGGAGCGATGGTGGTGCTGCGTTTCCTCAGGTCGGCCAGCAGCTGATCACAGTTCTGCACAGCCTTCTCCTCCCCCTGGAGAGAAGAAAAACACACAGGAACACTTTATTGTTGTTTCTGTATTTAATCAAATAATTTTTAGGTACAAGCATTGCCTTGGATTTTAGAACTGATTACAATATTTTAGTAAAAGGTCAAAGATGAATATCAATGTCTTGCAAGCATGGGATCTCAGGAATGCATGGAAGGAATATCTTTACATGTGCTAAACATTTTCTTGAGACTTCAATTATTTCTCTTTTCGTCATGTCGGTTTAAAAGGTGATTTTATTCTAAAGCTAGACTTTATTCTTTGTGTTCGAAGCTGTAAAAGTACCTCTAGTTGCAGCAACATCTCTGAATTGCTCTTTTTGCTGACTGACTTTGGGTCCAGGGTGTTGTTGAGTTTAGTCAGCGTCTCAGACAGCTGCTCTGTGTCCATTTGATACTGTTAAAAGACACAAAACAATGTTATAAAATTTCTGTATGCAGTCTAAAATGTGACGCATCTGTCCTCACACACTCTTAAATTAAACAATAATCTGCTGCACCTTTCTGAATTCTTCCACGTTGTCTAGATGTGTCTCTTGACAGATGCAGAGATTGAGGAATTTCTGCCACTCGGCCCGTACAGCATCTCTCTGGGCCTTGAAATGTAAACACAAAAAGTTAATCTCGACCGTTATGACTCTGACAGAGTGAAGATGGTTTCCTTGACATGTTGACCAGTTGATGTACCGTTATTGTGCTGCTGGCAGGGTGCTTCAGTTCGACGAGTCTGTCTCCTTCATCCTGGAGTTTGTTCACCTCGCTCTCATGGGACAGCAGGCTGTTGTTCTTGAAGTTCTGTTCAAAACAGATCAAAGTTATGAACAAACACCTCCATCACTCCATTGAACAGACAGGAACTTCATATATCTCAGTGCTGACCTCGTACTGCCTGCGGACATCAGGTGGGTCCACCATGCGGTCGCTCCAGTCCTGCCTCTCGATCTTTTCCTGTTCATCTCCCAGGAAGGCCAGCTCCTTGTTGCAGCCCTGCATGTACTCGTACAGGCTGTTCAGGTAGTGACGACGCCACTTGGAGTTGTCCTGAGGAAAAAGTAAAAACCCAGATTAGACCAAGAGATGAAGGATTGGGTGCATACTAAATGTGCACAGTCTTCATATTTAGAGCTTTGTACTATAAATCTATTTTTTTTTATTTGTTTGCTGACAACTCACCAGCAGGTTGTTGTATTGTTTCTTCAGTGCAGTATATTTCTCCTAAAGCACAATAACACACATTATGAGAAACATATTTAAAACAGGCAGTAACTTTCTTAAACAAACATCCTGTGTATTTTCATATTTTGTTTACCTGGCTTCCAGCAGAGCTGACACACAGCTGTGAGTTGTAGGACTCGATCTCTTTGTGCAGGATGTTGTGAGCAGCGACCTGCTTCTCCAGGTCTGCCAAGGTGGGACCATACTCGTCCACATTCACCTGTTTCTAAAGGCACACACCAGGAGAAACAGTTAGAGGTAAACATCATTACCTGTGTTGTCACCTCTGTTACATATATATCTGGGATAAGCCTTTAAAAATGTCACAAACAATTAGTTTCACGTTAATATACCTAAACACCTGGGCATTGTGTTTTAAATGAGTACATGTTTGGTCCACAACAGAGGCTGTTCTAACCAGAAACAAAACACTAATATGGTCAGTGTTTATGTAGCTTTTGCAGCATCTTATGCATTGTATCATGAGTATGAAGAAAATGTTGCAGGAGCTCGTTGATGATGAGAGAAGACTGACTCCTAATCTTTAATTTTCTAATGCTTAACACTGTAATGTTACTGTAATGGAGCAGTTCAGACACTCAGTATGGGAGGCTTCACCATCACGATGTCACCTGATCCTGTTAATACAAACACAGGCAAAGTGATGGAGTGTACCTTTAATAACTGACACTTACTTGCTTCTGATTAAGAACAGGCGCCCAGTCAATTCTGGGCATCAGCGACACGTCGTCAATCTGCTCGTAGATGTCTCGGTAGAAGACGCAGTCCTTCAGCCAGCGCTCATGGAGTAGGATAACACTGAGGTGAGCAGGGACAGGAATAAAAGAGATGCAGTTAATATTTGTTCAATATCACATCTGATGAAATGAAAACTGATCATACACTCACTCGCTCTCTATCTCCTTTGCTTGTGGGTGCTTGAGCTTCTTGGCTTTGTCGACATCCAGAAACAGATCCTTCAGCAGGCCCTCAGCCTCGCCCAGCTTTTTTGAGATCTCATCCTGATGCTTGACTGGAAGCTCTTTCTTGTCGTTTTCGGCATCCTGGAGCAAGTAAACAACAAAGTAAGGTGATGGTTTATAAACAGTGATGGGGTGAAGGTCTGTTTTTCACTGTTTGTTTTGCTCACCACAGCCAGCAGCTCCTCAGCCCGCAGAACGTCTTTCTCCACCTGGTCGGCATTCTTTTGCATCTGAGCGATCAACAACGCCAAGCTGCTGGCCTGGGTGCTGCAGGGTAAGGAGGGGTTAGAAAGGGGCTACTAAAGACAATTCAAATCAGTTTATTTATGTATTTTTTCCTGACACACTATTTGCAATGAAGGCCTAAAGAAGGTATGAGGATACCTCCATGTTCAGAGGCACAGCCACACCCTCCTCAAATTCTAACCATTCCTCTTACAGCTGACTGTGACTGTCACTCCCTCGGCTGTTGTCGCTTGTTGATGTTATCTGCTGTGCAGCGCCATTCAGTGATAACTAATTTCATGCTTTTTTGATGAGGAGAGTAACTACAGAGTTCACACTATACACTATATATATGTATAGAACTATTTGTAGTTTTGGTGTAACAACAAATCTCCACACACAGAAACACTGGAATACTCAATACAAATGTTTTTCAATAAAAAAATGAACATCCTATCTATTTAATGAAAAGCCTGCTACTTTTTGACAGTGAGAGAAAGAGATGAGTTTAACATGCAATGAACAGTTCATGTTCAACCGCCTGAAATCTGAGCTGTAATGCTGATGTGTAACCGTGCAAAAGTATGGCCCACATAAAAAGTTATCTCAGAGCTCAAAGACAGCATGTCATTGCTGAAAAGCAGGGACGAGTGTTCAGTTCTGCAGCAACAGAGGAGGCGTGCTCCTCCTCCTCCGAGTTACTGAGCCGCAAGCCGATCTGGTTTCTCACAATGAAGTCCCTATTCCTGCTCAGTCAGCAGGAGAGACAGGTATGCGCTGGACACACTTGACAGGCATTGAGCCTATTTCTTCATAGTCTTAGTGAAAGAAATGCTTCTTTCTAAATGATACGAAACTGTACATGCAGGTAGTATTTCTGCTCTGTCACAGTTTCAGGACTCATCAGAGTAAACAGAATGTGATGCATTACAAGATTACCACCTGCCATATCTCTTTTAGTGCTTTTACTCAGTGTCTTCTACTCATTTTTTCAGCTTACTCTGATGGTAACTGGTGACCTCTTTTAAGTCTCTTTCTAAACCATCAGTCCTTGTCTATATTTTAGCTGTTAGCTGTTAGCTTTTATATCTCATTAGTTTTGTTAATTTATCATTAGCTGTCTGTCTTATTTAAGTATTGATCTGCTTAATTAAGAGCTTGATACATATATTCTTCTTAAAACTGGTTAAATATAACACTTAAATTAAAAAAAAACAGAATATATAAAAACTAAAAGACAGATTAAAAAAAAATAAACATCATAAATCTATCTGCAGAAATGTGATGAGTGCTTCTCTGGCTATTGGATTATAGACTTATATTATTATGGGTAAGCTCATGGTTCTTTGTGGTTGTGGTCTGTGCAGCCTAAAGGGTTTGACCGCCTCATTCATCGCTTTTCTGCACAAGAAACTTCAAGCTGTTTATGCAGTGGTAATTTTTAAAAAGATTAAAATTACTTTACGCTTTATAGTAGGGATGCTAACCTGCTACAGCAGCTATGACTTGAAATTTGACTTGAAAGTAGGGTAACTGGATTTCCTGCATTATTTTGGTTAGTCACAAAGCTTGAAGCTTCAGAACATTCCTGATTAGATGACATTTCTATATTGTAATTTGATCCATTACTTCTGAGTGAATTTATGTCAACCAAAGTCTTCCAATTGAATTATAACCAACAAGGAAGTTCCATCATTCAGACTGTATAAACAAACTGATTGCCCACAACAGGACTATCACACAGACACATACACCTGTCCAAATTCTAGTTATTACTGAAAGTGAGGTGTGGTCAAATACTTCAGGTTTGGAGATCCAATAAAACTATGTGGACTCAACTGATCTTTAAATCATGTGGTGATAGCTGATCAATCACTTAACTCCCTGGCTGGTTCAGGTTTTCAGAATTACATATTTTGTGGGGTTGGTTTTGGCTCAGGTGGTAGAGCGGTTATCCATCCACAAACCATAAGGTTCGGCGATGGTTTGGTCCCCACCCTGACTGCGTGTAGACGTGTCCCTGGATAAACCTACACTTAACCTTTGTGCAGAAAAACGCGCTATATAAATAACAGCTTTTACATGATACAGATTGTTCTGGTATTTTGAGTGGAAACAAAACAGCATGTGCCATGTACTGTTGAGAACCAACGCCCTAAAACCAGTACAGACAGCCCAACCCACATCACTCCTCAGTTATAGACAACATGTCCATGTTATGGGGCAAGGTGAAACCACAGTGTGGTCACTACCCTGACTGTGAAATCACGTCAGTGCTGTGACGTCTGACAGGAGCAAAAATTAATTCACACCCCTCCGTTATCGACCTCTATGGTTGTCTAACAGGAGATTAAACATCAGTATTAGACAGTTCCTATCTAACATTATATTAAATTTAAACAATATTTTGAAGCATGAACTTTTCTAATAACAAGTCTTCAAAGCACAGCCTGGTTGAACAGCCACTGTCTGATTAATTTCTTAAGTAAAAATCACCAGGATCGATATTCTCCTCGATGTCCAAAGTCAAAAGTTTTGGGGCCATTTTTTTCCTAATTTAAAAAGAGCGGCTTCATCTTCCTCTCTGTGCCTTCAAAACACATTTTCTCCTGTAGTTTTAAAAGACACTGTTTACAACACAAACCTGACCTCACCTAGGATTACCTTTGACATTAAAGCATCAGCAGCATTTGACATCAGTAAAAAATATTTTTCCTCTGCAAACATTTAGCATTCAAACTGTGTTTTTTTTTCCCCTGCTCTGGTGTCACACAAATGAAAGCACAACATAGAAAAGGAGAGAGAAAGGGGACAACAGCACACACAGGAAATATGACACAGTTTTGGCTCTGGAAAGAACAGTGGACGGGTGGGGGGGGGGAGCATGACCGAGATACAGTGTACGGCACACGCTAATACATTCTTACATGCATTCATAAAATCCACTGGGAAAAAAAGTGAAAAATAAAACTCACTTGTTGATCTTGCCCGAAGCCTTGAGGGTCCCATCTTTAGAGTCCTTTTTCTTAAACATGTTGTAGGAGGAGGTCAAGCAGAGATCCACAAAAATCTCACCCTCTCTCTCTTACTCCTTCTTCGTCTCTGTCTTCCTCTCCCTTTGCTTCTTCTCAAACATACACACACTCTCACTACTCATCCCACCACGGTGTTTAACGCAGGCAGCTCCTCCCAGACAGGTTAACAGGTGTGTCAACGCCCAGACATCCACCTTGTAGAGGAAGACCGGACCGACCTGTTCTCTCAGCACTCTCCCTTCCTCCAGCCTTAGGCCCGGCCCTTACTTTTCACAGAGGGGGGCCATGACACAATCTCAGATCTCTCACAGGTGACTAAGGGGGGGTGCATAATTCATTCATTCATTCAAGGATAATGGATTCCTGCAGGAAAAAGTGAAAAACACTTAAAAATGAAAACTGAAATAAATAAATCAAAAACACAATAAATTTAAATATAATTTGTAATATTTTGAATAAAGTAGTTGGATACTGGATGTGGTTTTATTTTCAATTTATGGAGGAGTATGGGAAAAAGACTGATAACAA
>JAVQJX010054700.1:0-11351 GCA_036025115.1 Ambassis agassizii
ATTATTGTGTTTACCAACCTTGTAGATATTTCCTAAAAAGACTATAAAGCCCCTTTTGACATCATAAAGGGAAATCCGACTTTCCAAAAACTTGATGGATGATAAAGATAATCTCTCTCTCAACAACCAACGCTGTTGATTAAAACGATTAACGCAACTTGCAATTAGGAGATTAAACAACCTGTTTGGAACCTTTAATGTAGCCGGCTACCACTACCAAATCTGGGATTCATTTGACAACGCTGCATCAAGTGGTAGCACTCCTCCTCTCAAATTTGATCAGAATTAATATGGCAGCTGTGAATATGCTGCAAATAATCTATTAACTTCCAAAGAAATCTGGGTGTAACATGTGTCAGAGCCGGGTCAGGATGAAGCCCTGTGCTAAGCGCCTGCCTAACGAATTCAAAGTCTCCGAGAGATAAAGGAGCTGTCCCTTTGACATTTCGTGAAATGTCATGTATGACAAGCTCTAAAAGCTCCAGGAAATCTGTTCCCTCCGCTTCATGTTTTAAAAAGCCTTTTCCTTTCAAAGGCAGCATGTGAGTGACAAACCAGAGAGCAGTCAAGACATTTTAGCATCTCTGGCTTCAGAGCTGTTTACGCTCTTCTCTTCCTTCATGCTAATTCAACCGGGGTCACGCCGCTGAGTGTTTGCTTGAGTGCTTCACTGTAGGATTAGGAGATTCAACAGGCAGACAGCCATTTGAATAATTGTTTTCAAATGTCTTTCTTAATATCAAGATCCCATTACTTACAATTCTGCACACTCCCTAGTGATGAGCGCTCGGAACTGTTCAAGTTTGTGTGTGTCTCTGTCTGTCTAATGGAAGGCACTTATGCAAGGCCATGGAGACTCAGGATGCGACGTAAATGGAAGCGAAGAACACAGAAACGCAGAACACTTGATGTGGATTGGCTCATTAACTGAACAAGTGGAAAGACTACACCGCAGACACCTTGGGACGAAGATAACGGCTCTGCTGTCAAATGTGTGTCAGCGCTAAGGTGCTATAAGAAGCCCAGCGGCACAGATATGTTTTATATATGCACAGATATGTTCTGAGTTTAATTAAAGATGACACCTTGGTTGGGTACACACATCTGAGGATTCATTTAATAATGCTACTGAAAACCACTTCATTTACTATTCAATCAATACCCATCATAAGCTATTTGTGGTTTTTACCCTGAGGGGAAATCTTACTTGCTAGAGGAGTGTAAAAATAAGCAGAACAAAACCTCCACATCACCCAAAAAAAAACAAAACAAACAGAACAAAACAAAACAAAGCTGAAACAGATGTTAGCTGTGTGCAACTTCAACCAAGTCCATGTTAATCAACCAACAATGGGTGAAGAGACAGCTAACGATGCTAATACAATGTAAATGACACATGGCAAAGGCTCTAGCCCCGCCCCATCGCCCTGTAGTACAGGATAAAGATGATGATCTCACAGATGAGACAGGAACACAATGTGCAAAAGACATGACCACTTGACTGGATTCAATCTTCAGCATTTGCACTCTAACCACTTTTTTTCCATAATAACCAACATCCAGAGGTGATAAGATCCAGTTTATTTATCACTCATCACCACACTTCACTCTCTGGTAGGGCTCGAGAATGAGGTCCAGACCATCAGACAAACAAGCAGCAGTCACCACACTGCTGGATTATTTATTACACATTTGCCTTTTTTTTGTGCCCCCAATTTTCCCATCTTCTTTCTACCTACTTTCTTCTCCCAAGGCGGAGACGGTTGCTAAGCAACCGACACAACACAACACCACAGCTCTCCAACTCGTCTCTCTGCACAGTGGTGCCCTTATGGTTTCAGACAATCAAATACACGAGCTTGTGTGTGCGCTTTCATACAGATTGTGTGTGCGTGTGTGTTTGTGGAGGAAAGGTGAACGCTATGAATACTTTCCATCTCATAAGAGAGAGACAACAGTCCCTTTAGCTTTTAAGAGCTGCCTCTTGACTCGAATGTAACATCATCTTGCATTCATTGAGGATTTATTGCAGTTCATGCAACTCTGAACTGACACTGAAAGAAAATACAAAGAGTAAGGTCATGAATCTGTTAGAAGATATGCTTTTAATTCACTCCAGCTTGAATAAAACCAGCAGAAAGCCAGCAGAAACCCAGAGGCCTTATTACACATCTTCAAGAACATGGCTCCTAATGCCATTCATTTATATAGCAGTGTAATTACAGCTACAAAATTCTACATTGGCATCAAATTTGAGTTCCATACGATGAAACTTGAATCAACAGAGGCTTCAACTTGATCCACTTCATCTAAATACGCAAGGCTTTGGTTGGAGTGTGTTTCTCACCAACCTACGTAAACTCTACAGGAAAGCACACCACGCTAATGGCAACATAAGCAAACCACTGCAAAGTTAATATTCAATATTTGTGCTGAAGTATCCCCACTCACAGGTACAAATGGAATCTAACCACAACCTGTTAAAAAAACAAAAATAACACTTTTCCAGGTGCACCCACTAATAAGACTTCAGATTGTTATGTAGTTACAGCTAGCTGTGTAGAGAGTATACATTCAAAAAATTTGAATTATCATCATGGCTTTACAAAAATATACATTTTGTGATGAATGCAGAACTGGTGCGAACTTGGGGCGTCCGATACTTTAAAAAACAGAAGGTAAAAACCGGAGATACGCTCAGTTTACAAAAGCAAAGCTCAAGGACAAATGGCACTTACTGTAACTATAGCAGTGAGGAATCTCCGGGGCAGCATTATAGCCACACACATGTAAACAAACACTCCACACAGACGCAACTCAGACCAGAGGATTAGACACTGAGCCGCTTCACAATGCAGTCAAGGCTTTTACATCGAACTAATTCATCCCATACAGGAAAGTAAAACACAAAAAACATAATGAGAGATTCAGATTTCTGCTTGACTGGATTTTAGAAATCAAAGCTCACCAATTAAAGAAGAAAACTGAGAAATAATGGGTCCCTATCCACTCCTTACATACACCACGTCTCATCACAACCTGAGTAAGGCCTTAAAGAAAATGTTCACTTTGGCATATGTTTCCAATTCATATTTACCCAACAGGCATTTGAAGTCTTCATACACAGAACCCTGCTGGTCTATTTTGACCTAGTGTGGATGTTTTTTAACGCATTAAGTAGAAGGACTGTGTCTCTAAATATAGTAAACATGCATGTGATATGTGAAGATTTAATCTCAAAAACTGGTTTGGACTATAAATGTATAAACTGGCTGTTTAAAAATGATCCATTTTTACCCTCAGGACTGTTTCCCAGTGGCAAACAGAATGTGACTGACCCATAATTAGCTTTATGCACATCGAACGTTCCTGGAATAAATATCACAAGGCCGGGTGTAACTCGATTTGTGTCAGCTGGCTGAACTAACAGAGTGTCAGGCCTCTACCACCACCACCGCTGAGCTCTGGTCTTGGCTCCCCTCAGCGGCAGGGCAAAGAGGTCCGGCCCACCACAGGCTGAGGGCGTTGTCTTGCCGGGTCTCCTGCTGTGTCATCACGGCTCCACCTCCCTCGGTGTCGGAGGCTGAGTCGCCCTCGCTGTCGCCGGGCCATGGGAACTGCCGCTGGCCACTGGAGGTTGCCAGCAGCGGCATGAAGGGATGAATGCTGTAAAAAGAGGAGAAAAGAGCTGCACGGTGAGGGCAGGAGGAAATAATGAAAAGACATCATTTTCAAAGGTGTTTTTACTAATTCCAAAACATGCACCATGCTTTAAACATGTATATTTCTGCAGAAAAGTTGGACATGGACGTTTATGTGGACTGACCCACTTTTGAAGCCCCCAGAGGCCGCAAAAGGGACTGCATTTTTGAAACACACACATAGGCATCATGTCTCTTGCTCCTAAGTTGCTCCATAAGTCTGTGTGTAAATCAACCATACAAAAAAAGGATTTATAATTTTGCAGTCATTGTACCTGATGCCATTGGTGCAGTCCCAGTATGCCTGGAACCTGAGCTGAGTTTGCAATAGTTCTTCGTTACCATCAGGAGGAGCTGTGTGGGTGTCCCATACTGACACCACTCCCTCTGTGTCTCCACTCAGCAGGTACCTGCCTGACCTGAACACGTCCAAAACAACACAATGAAACTGACAGTATGTCACGGGCAAATGTTTGGCTGTATAGCCCTGCTTGGTAACTTACGGGTCCAGGTCAAAGTAGATGCGCTGGTTAGTGGACACGTTCCTCTTCAGAGAAAAGACAACTTTTCCCGGCTCTCTTAGGTCCCAGCAGAGGATTTCAGGATCCTACGCACACAAGTCCATTACTTGAGCGGACATTACATTGAATGCACTCTTTTCCCGTCAACTGAAAACACAATGAAATCTAGACATCTTTTTATTGATATGACCCATTTACTGTCGGATCTACCATACCCTGCTGCCAAATTAACTAAAGGTGTTACTAGCCTGTTGCTGTATTCAAGTAAAGAATGTGAGTGTGCTACTTGCTGATCACACCATCAGTTGGGTTCGTGTTTACCACACGAACCCAACTGATGGTGTGATCATTCAAATGAAGCCACATTTTTACCTTCAGGTCTCTTCTCTGCATGCTGCTGTGTGCATGTGTGTGTTCACCTTGCGCCCGCCGGTGTACAGGTAGTTGCCGTCAGGAGAGAATAGCAGATGGGTGAGGCCTCCGTGGTGACGGGTCGGCAGCAGAGCCAGCAGGGTGCCGTCTTGGCAGGAGTAGAGGCCAGCGCAACGGGAGTAAGAGCCACAGGCGTAAACAGACTGGCAAGGGCTGAAGCCAAAGCAGGAGATGATGCCACTCTGGCCCTGCTTTTTCACTGCAGAGAGGACAAGAGAGCAGCATTTGGCAAGAGCATTTAGCCTTTTATACTTCACAAGACACCATTTCCATTTATTTGTGTTCAAAGCGGACTTTTAGCACTTGGTGTTGGAGCATATTTCACAACTATGAACACGTGAATCCTTGGTTTCATTTTATGGATGGCTCTTTTCTAAATCATCCTCATTTTCAGCCCTAGAACAGTCTTTTGGAATCAAAAAGGAAGTAAATGATTTGCTAGAGCTGTCACGTGTATCACGTAAACTGTTTTTGAGACCATATATTTCCTCATATTTTGAAGGAACTTTTTCTCACTGATGGGGAACTGTAGCCAGCAAGAAACAATGCAGAAAGTTAGTACCAGGGTTGGTGCTATCTGGATGGTAATCTGTCATAAAATTTACCATGCCATTTTATGACATTAAAAACACAATGAAATGTGAACTTGCTCAGTTCAGGTTAGTACAGTTGTATATTCCAGCAAACTGAAGCTGCTTGAAAATGCGGGAAAGCGATACAGGATTCAAAGTAAACACTATTCACATTTTAGTCAGAAGTACACAATACAAAAATCTCCTTGTTACTTTGTTCAAGGAGACTTCAGCCTGTGCGATGTTGCGGATGTCAAACAGTGACATAATGAAAAGAAACAACTGGCACAGATGATGTTTGTCACAAACAACTCTGTTTACTTGTAGTTCATCAGAGGGTTGTGTTGTCTGAGACTAGCATCTGTGAACGCAGTTCTGTGTGTAACTCTTTAACAGTTTGGAACGTCCTTGAACACAGACCCCCGCTCTCAAATAGCACTACATACTTAATACACAATTTGTCATCCCTTATATAACCGTTACATAAAATCATTAGTCATGATCCAAGTATACATATATTTTCAACCAGTTAATATAATCATTAACGCATAAAGATATGTGAACAGTTTAAATGGCTTAACACCATCAATCCACACTTTAAGATTACATCACTGTACAATACATAACATGGGAATCTGAACCACTGTGGCTCATAGAAAGGCATGATTGGTTCCTGTGCGATCTCACAATGCACAACATGCCGTGTGACAGCAGGTGATAACTCACCTACAGTGGGCCGCTCCTCACAGTCTCTTCCAGGACGCTCAGTGTGGAAGACCCTAACCATTTTGTCAAAGCCACAGTAGAGCTGCGCTCCATCTGGTGAGAAGCAGAGGGAATGAGCTGCCGTCAGCTCATCCAGGTGATTGTAGGGTCGGAAACTGGCTTGCACCTCCCCATAAAACGCATCCCACACGTGGACAGGGTTGTCACGGCTACTGCTTGCTAGACTGTGGAAGGGATATCAGATCAAAAACATGAGATAAAGGCAGGAAAACAAATGAGCAAACAGTCAAGGCACATGGGAAAATTACTTAGGAGCAGACTGTAAATGAGGCAAATTAAGGAGGAGTTAATAAATATTGAAAGTACCCAACTGAGTTAGAAAAAGGCATTTGTTACAGCCAGCAATTAACATTTTAGAGTTACACCACATAAAACAAATTCAGTGAAGGCAGACAGTATGCGACTACATAAATCTGTAAAAAGGGGATCCATTTTGTTTCTCATACCTACAGCAGCACATCCACCTGAAACCAAATGCTTAACACGGTTGTACGCCTCATTATAGAAGCAAGACCACTGAACGTTCTTATTGATTCAAATCAGAGCCAAAGACCGAGCTACGCCTTTTTAACTCTAATTATTGGGCCCCGAACAAATGCTGAAACATCACTGCGGCTCAATTAGACAAAGGAAATTAGCCCCTGCCGCTGCTGCCGTGTTCTGTTATGGCCCCTGTGAGCTGGGGCTTTATTCCAGAGAAGGGAAATGCCCAATTATAATGCTAGACTGCTGCTAGCTTGGAGCAATGCCTAGAACTCAGTGCATTTTAACCAAGCCATAACAGGGGCCCTTATTCCCTCTCAACAGGAGGGGCATCAACAACACACAGCTCTTGGCAGACAAAGAGTTCAAGGAGCGCAGGGGGAGGACTGAGTAACGAAATGACGGCGTGAAAAGAGAGAAGGCGGGAGACGGAACAGGTTTTGGGTAGATGGTTTTAATAATCACAACCACAATCGCCTCAGTCTGTAGGAGCACACTGTGTCTGACCACCTGGCTGTGCCCTGCAGGAGCTCCTCTCTGATAGATGGCAGTGATCTGTAAAAGATCAACAGTATTTGCTGTCAGCTCCTACTGTTATCCTCATCCTCATGACAGGCAGGTCTTTGACTGGCTTTGGCATGACACACGTCAGCCTCAAGTGGCTCATTGTTCGCGTGAGAGTTTGTTGATCATTCTGATGTTTATACAACTCTCATCCCCTGATGTCCAGCTCCTGACCCCCACCCTCCACCCCCTGACTGGTGTTTGGTTTTAGGATGGACTAATGCCAATGCTGGGCCCAGATCAGAGGGAACTGCCAGGGGATTGGAGGTTGTAACTGGACGATGATGGGAGCTGGGGAAAGAGGGGTATACACAGTCAAAACTGTTGGCAACTTGACCTCAGCTCATTAGCGCTGCCGCGCTTCTCTTACCACAGACTGTTAGCATTCACAGCGGTGACGGCTGGGTGGTGCTGATGCTGGCTTTCCATCACAGTGGGCCCAACAACACACAGTGATGTCATGATTACCACATTTTAAAAGCCAGCTAGAGTGCAGGCCTGCACATGGAAAAAAAGGAAGGGTAGATGAAAAGAGAAGTCTTGAGTCAGGGAATCAGGAGGCCCTTTAGGTGTTGTCTGGACTCGGGAGTGCTGTTAGTGGGCTGAATCGCGGCAAAAAGCACCGTGGGCCTCAAACAGCCGAGCGCATTGTGACAAGACGAAGGCCAACTCTTCACTCATAATGAGAGACATCAGAAAGGTCTTACAGCTTTTTTTTTTCCATACTGGCAGCTGCTTCCCACAACAACTGCAAATACCACGGGGATCAAAAGAATGAGTCACAGCAATATTCCACAATAGTTGGTCAGTCTACTTGACGGACTCAAGCACAGAAATTCTTACACTCTCAACAACAAGAGATACAGACTAAAAACATTCATCATGAACTGAGAGCAAATCTGTTTATACGATACATCCTCTACCATTTTATATTTTATCATATATTTTTTTTAAATTTCAACTTACAAGCAAGTGTTTGGCTCCATTGAGTTCATCTTGGGGTACCAGCAGTAGTCGTATATAGTGTCTCCTTCAGCCATCCTCAGTACTGGACTCTGCAAAAATAAACTTGGAGTCAGGAACAAGAAGACTCAGACTTACAATATTAAAAAATGTGGGTCAAATGACCACTGGGATTCATCTTTGCAGAGGCTGACAGTAGTGAAATGTGTTAAAAACTGCAGACAAGTGAGAAAAAGAGGAGCAAAAAAACAAAATCACACCATTAGCTCAAATACTCTGAGGTCAGTGTTATGAAAATGTTTTTATTATATTTCAATTATTTTTGTTCAGTGATCCCAATCTACCAGCCTGTAAAACAATTAAGAGACTCACAACTGAAAATGCAGAATGCCCTCTTTATTCTAACCAATAAATCCTTATAAAACGCATTTTAGGCATTAAGAATAGGGTTTTCATAACAATATTTTTATATAACTACATTTAAAATATAAAAAAACAGTTGCTGATGTGTTATTAGAATGTAACTATTTTGTCATCACGGCCTGATGTGCGCTCACCATCTCTGGAAGACGGTCCCAGTTGTAGCTGTAAATTTCTGGAGGGAGGTTGTACACACGGAGGACATTGTCTGCACTGTTAGTGAGGATGCAAGAACCATCGGGTGCCCTAGTTGAAGAAAAGAGGGAGAAAAGAATAATGACTTTGAACTGAACTGTTCCAAGTTTTACACTACGCATACTCTGTGTCATTGTAACAGTCAAAATGATTACCATTTGCATCCTTTAAGGTAATTCTCTGGGAGGTGGGAGTACTCGGCCCAGGAACCAGTCAGCATCTGAGGATTCTGGGTAAAATCCAAGCTAAGGCTAGAGAAAATACAGAGATAAAGACAAGTCCTTGGTCATAAGTTTTCCCTTGGTCATAAGTTTCCCTCAAATAGAACACAACAATTCAAAGGAAAATTAATAATGTCATTTCATTCAACAACAGATCTTGTTAAATCCACAGCTGAGCCCTGCTTTGAAATATTTCAAGGATCGAACCACTTCTTTCTACCAAAAATCTGGAAACAGTCAGAGACATTATTGTAACTGGAATTCCTCACTCTCTGACATCAGTTTGAAAAAAAAACTGTCCTGCCTCCAGCTTATCCAAAACTCTACAGGCAGGATTTTGACTGAGGCAAAACATTTCACTGATCCTGGTTTGTTTACACAACCTACTGCCTCCAGATGTGAATTGAAGTTATCATTAAAAAGGGTGAGACATCTTGCCCCAAGTTATTTATAACATCTTTCAGTGCAGTCTGTCCATTCTTGCTCCATGAGATCCTCACATGTGTCATTAGATCCTGATAAATACAAAAGCAACAGAGCCTTTGGAGTCAAGTACCTATCTAACTGGGTGGGTATTTATTTATCTTTTACTTTCACATTGTGTTCTATAAAGCGCCTAATGTCTAATTTATATTATGTGTGCTGCTCTATTTAGACAAAGTTCTTAAAGGGTTCTGAATTCAATCTCATACTTCAAAGGTTAATTCCATTGTTTTCCCTCCTCCTAAATCTATAAACTATAAGAACATACTTTATGACAGTGTCAAATGCCATGTTATTATTTTTGTCAGATGAGCTTCCATTTGCTTCTTTAATTATCATTAAATGCTTAAGTGTGCTTGTACACTAAAACTTTATGGTAATTAAACGACAAGCCTTTATTTTTCTCAGTTTATCGTAAGTAGTGAATTACATGGCTTCAATTAAAAAAAAAAGATGTGATGACTGAGCTTACTTATGCCCTAATGCAGCTCAAAAGAAAAATACAATCTGGCCTTTTAAGAATTTACCTTCATCTCTTGCCCTTCTTTCATAAACAGGCTCTAAACTCAACCCTGCTTCAAACAGCTCAGTCTACCATATCTTTCCAGTGACCATATGGACCCTCAGGTTAAAAATAAACCTCCTTCCTCCACTTACTGTTGTCCATCACTGGGGCTGTCTGCAGATCCGTTACCGTTGTGCTCCTCCTCTGGTTTCGTCTCTCTTTCTGAGCGGGAATCATGCCCTCCATCTCCATTCTGCTGGAATTCACCTTCATCTTCCCTGATAGCCGTCACCTCCTCCCCCTCACACTGTAGCAGTTCACCTGTTCGAAACAACAGTCAATGAAATGAATGCAATCGCCATTTTACGTCTCTACTTTATTTAATACAGAACAATACTCTACTTTGTGTGGAGTTTTCCTGCAGCAGGTCAGTCTCTGTGGGTATCTTTTCAAGCACATCCTCAATCATCCTGGGCCGTTTGGCAGGTGGTGGGACTCCTTCCTCTGAAGTCTCACCTTTACCTTCGTACTGTAACGGTGGAGCCGGATGAGGAGGCTCACCATCAGCTTCTGAGTCTTGTCCAGCACCTGCCACACCTCCACTTTCACCACCTCCAGCTGAGTCAGACATCTCTTTTTTTTTTTTTTTGTCAAGCTCTCCTGTTGATCCCTGCAACCTAAGTGTCCAAGTGGCGTGTGTCCAGCGGGTTGGCTGTCAGACGTGTGTGAGGTAGGTGCTACTAGGATAGTGCTTCCTCTTGCAGTGCGGGTGTTTGTGTCTGTCGGGGTACGAGGACATCACAGCACCAACCAGCCTGGGAAAAGAGTGGAGGGAGGGGAAAACGTGAGTACAGGCTGGGGGAAGACGGCTGTACAGATATGAACAGAATCACTAAGTCAAAAAATAAACTAATATACAAATACAATAAAAACGTAGAGCGAGCCGTGAAGTGACTAATCTGGATGTTACTGACTCGTGCAGACACCTGTGGCTAGTCGTGACATGCCAGCTACTTCAAACTAGCATTCATGTCACTTTCGTTAAGTCAATGCTTAAAAAACTCACACATTACTCCACACACATTTTACTCCTTGCTGCAGTTTAAAGTGTGAAGGCAGAGAGGACATATTAAGTTTGCTTCAGCCACCCGTTCCCAACAGAGCCACCTCACTTTAGCTAGTGTTAGCATTAGCCTATGCTAACTGTGCGATGCTACATACCTGCGCTGCGGCTTGCCTGGCCTTTGCTTCTGCACGCGGTTTAGTTAGAAACTACTTCACTCCTCAGCGGCTACAACTTGCGCTGGAGAAAACGGCGACAACACCAACTAAATAGACGTCCCTATGCTTCAGGACTTCTGCATTTGTATTCACCAGCTCATAACGAGAAGTTGTAAACACTGTGGGGCGGCCATGTGTTCTCAAATATCGCGAGACTTGCGTTGCTCATAGAGGGCTGTTTCTCATACTAATATGAGTAGGAGGATCTGTTCTCACACACCCAC
>JAVQJX010054722.1:0-15180 GCA_036025115.1 Ambassis agassizii
CAAGCTCAGATAAAACATCAGCGCTTGTGCAAATATCACACAAATATCATAAACTATCAGCGTGTCTGTGTTACTCTTTGAAAGCAGGAACGTGAGGTCTGCATCCAGCCTGCAGCTTCGTCTTCTTTCTGCTCTCCTCATTCTGTAAAGTCTTGATCAACATGGACTCGTGTCGAGTCCTCCCTCACTCGCTCTGAAGCTCTTTTCTTCTTCATCGCTTCATCTGATCATATCCAACAAGAGTTTTCTGTGTATCTCTGTGTTCTCTGCCATGAATACATCTTAGCAACAACCTCTAGCTGCTCTATAGCTCTTTGTCTCTTGCTGGAAGCGGAAACACTGTTTGCCATAAAGTGTTCCTTCTCTCGCTCCTGGTAGGCGTCCCTGAAGTTGCAAGTGCGGTATGTGCGGTATTTTCCTGTAATATGTCATTTTAACATCTACCAACTTATGAAGATGATTAATTAACATAAAAATGTTACTTAGTGTGCCTTTAATGCCTTGTGTTGCTTTTCACAACATGCTTTGTGTGAGCCTCTACAACAAGCTTCAGTACCTAATTCCTAGTCCCTAAATATTACAGCAGCAGTTTCTATTCTGTTTTTATGTAATATCCAAAAATGTTGATTCTTCTTCACTTAAAGATTTGACAGGTGTGGCTCATGTTTATTTGAGGTAATCTGTCCTGTGGATAAAAGGCGGATGTACAAAAGCAGCATTTTTGAGAGTGGCAAGAACAAATTCACTGGCTTGGAGTGCAACAGCAGTTATGTGTGTCTCTGAACAGGAAGGGGTTCAACATGACTCAAGGACACTTCAGCAGCAGCAGCAGGGATTATTTGAAACTGATGGACACACAGCGGGGCTCTTGCTACTCCAGCAGCCATGCTATCCTCCAGTATCCAGCCTATCCAGGTGGAGCCTCTATTAGGTGGATGTGAACGTATGTACCCTGCTGCTTCTCTCTTTCCCACACTGCATTTCTCTCTCTCTGTGAAACTATGGATTTGTTTTCTCTTTTTCCTGCTCTCTTACACACAAACAGTCACAAAGACGCGCCCTCTGTCCCACTGGGAGCTTTCTACAGTAACCCCCTGACCTGCTGCAGAGACTGGGTGTCTCAGAGCAGCTGTTCCAGCTCGAGACTTAGCCGACTCTTTCAGGAGGAAAACTAATGCTGGCGATCTGCTCACTGATCTGCCTGCTGTCTAAACAGCAGACGGAGGCGCACACCCGCATGCATTTCAGGGATTTCCATTTTTGTTGTGCATTACTAAAATAAGAAGTTTTATTTCATCCATTTAAGATCTTTGTTCTATTATTTATTATTTACATTGACACCTGTTGCAACGTTTTTCCAGTTGAAACATCAACTTCCTGTGACAGGATTTTGCTCTATATGTTATCTAAACGGTAACTTGTACCTGTAGGGTGACACTATTACTTTTCTTGACTGATAACTCTGGAGGAGCTGTGGAGCATGTCAAGTGTTATGGATATTTACTGTTTCAGGGCCCTAAGCAATGTGTTGTCAGGGGGTGCTGGTTGGTTTCAAAACAGCTCAATAATTCACCCAATGTTTTCATCCAGAGAGAATAAAAGAGCACTGATGGCCCAAGGGGTTGCTATCGTCTTACTATTAATCAAATATAAGGGCCCTGGGGTTTTTTCTTTTCATTCTTAAATGAAGTAACACCTCACTTGTTACATGGCAGATTAACCTTTTTCCAATTAATTATTGACTTTTTTTTTCTCCAGAAAAAGCAAGTATAGATTAATGTTTTGTACTTAAGCACATCTATGTGTGTCCCTTTCTACCCTGCTAAATATCTGACAACTGCTCTGACCCCTTATAGAACTCAGAACCCTGATTATGGGCCCTCTTATTGGATCAGGATGCTGTTTTTAAGCAGCAGTGCCTGTATTTGTCTTCAGAATGCTGGATGATTGGTTTACATGCAACAGTCACAACATGAATGTCTCCAAAAGTTTCTCTATCTCTTAGTCTGTTTGATCACAGTCTGAAATCCTATTTTATATACCATCATCAACAATATTACTGGTTCTGATCAGCTGTACCTGCTTTAACCTCGATAAGGTGTCCTCATGCAGGAGCTTCCTGATCTCTGTTTACACTGACTGGTAATTGAACGCAAACATTCCTCCATCTGCAACAGTCCTCTGCTTTTCATTGAACCTGGACAGCTACAGTCAGCAAAAGTGCAGGATGACAATACGCTTTTATTTTGAAACATGTCACACAAAAGCCACATATAGGCTACCTACAGATTGAAGTCTACAGTAAGTCTGTGTTTCGGTGCTAAAAATAGCTCCAGCGTCGTAACCTAAGACTTTTTTTTTTTTTTCTAAAAAGTGGTGGGGGCGGTTCGACCCAGTAGGTTTATAATCTAAGCCAAAACCTTGATGTCCTGATCCGGGCGGCCAGCCGGTCATGTGGGGTAGACGGCAAGGTCGTCTGGGTTGTGGAGCGAATCCAGTTGAGATGCAGCGGCGGCAGCAGCTTATATCCCTGCGCAGTTTGTTTGCTGTCAGGCGGGTCCATCTGGCGGGCAGCGGAAGGATTGCTCACGTGGAGACGGCGCTGTTACTTTCTCGCTGGTGCAACTCTCACCTTCATCTGTTATGCTCCATTTACCCCTTGAGCCATCTCATGACACACTTTCCCACCAGTCTGGATAAAATGATGTGTTTAAAGTAGGCCTACTAAACCCGAACCAGAGACAGTCAGAGAACCACGGCATAGTTAACACTTTTTATATATATTTATATATATATAAATAATGCTACATATTTTCATCAATCTAAGTTAGGCCACATCACTCACAAACACTCTGTAATTTATTTAATGTTACATTTTAATGTGTGTAGTATATGACCGGTACTGCCCACCCGCGGAGCTCATCAGTTCTCACCGGAGTGTGTGGAACTCAAGCCCCCGGCCGGCCGCCGGAGAATAGCGGTCGTTAAATATTCATCCTCCGTTCCCGGTGGCACACTTTTCCTCCCTACAGACCGACCCCTGCTGCTCGGAGCCCTACAGAGCAGCAGCATAGTCGTGATGCTGTGTGAGTGATTAAGATTAAGAATATGTAAAAAGGGTTTTTTTTTCATCCTTTCCCCCTTTTTTTATATTCCCCCTTTCTGACCCGTTAGAGGATGGAGAAACGTGACTATGGAGCTCCAGTAACGTGAGGATTTGCAGGATTTGTCCCGAAGGAAAGGTATAGTCTGTGGAGCATGGATCTACCCCCTCTCCTTGGCTTTTAGCTACACTCTCTACATTTACATTTGCAGGCTTTGACTTTGGTCAGTCTATTTATTTCCAAAAAGATAAATGTTTTGCGCTGCAGTGTCACTGCTTAGTTTGTCTTCCCCTTTCTTATTAGAACATAGAGGAGCATATCAAATCATGAAAAACTGTGTAAAATGATTAGGTAATTGCTGTATGTTGTGCAGACTTTTTGCTGCAGGCCTGTAAACTTACCTCATCCAACAAATTCTGCTGCAGGTGTGATGCTGCTCCACTAGATAGCAGCAGATTACTGAGTGTGTGTGTTTGTGTGTGTGTGTGCGTTGTTTGTTCCTGTGTGGAATGTGACAAAGATGGTCTGCTGCTTTCCCTCAGGAGCTGAATGCTTTTGATGAGGCTCATCAAGTCCACCTCTGTCATAAGTCTGCTTTCTTCTCCCGGGCATGTATCCAGTTTTTCTATGTTGTCTCTTCTCTACAAATTCTATCAAAAGATGGAGGACCACCTGCCAGCAGCGATTGCTTTGGGAAGAGGGAGATTGGCTGAAACTCAAAGCTTTTCACATTTGATAGGGTCTTTTCATTTTCCTTCAAAGGCAGATGTACGGTTTCAGACAAACTGTGGGAAATACAGGGGGAAAAGATCCCCTTTAATCAAACTCTCTGTTTTTTTTTTTTTCCATGCACACGTGCACCTAATCAAAGACATTTTTATGAATACACTGCACACATGAACACATGTATGGTTCATGTGCTCTTCGCAGCTTGGTAATGATCAGATAGACTTACATACAAAGACCAAAAGATCCTGATCTGGCAACCCAACACCTTTACCCTGTAACAGGACAGATCCGGCAATCCGACTCCTTCCCTGTAGAAGAGGAATAATTTGGTTGATGGCACTAATAATCACAGCCCTGTTACCGATCCTTCTCTGGCTCTGTGTGTGTATGTGAGAGTCGTTCCTCTGTCATTGATACCTTGAGGGAAGACGTCATATCTGTAACAAGTGGGTGTTTCTCCTGCCCCTGCTTTTTCTCCTCCTCTTACGTATGTGGCAGTAGGTTGGTAGTGCCAGCACTGTTCTGTTAGAGGCTGTTAAAAGATAAAATTTGAGAAAAAGGTGCATCATTGATTTTTGCTCACATGCAGGAACTTTATAGTATTTGTTATTCTGACAAAAAAGGAAGTGTAGATTTAGTGTGTTATTGGAATTAATGTGTCTGTCTAACATCTCTTGCACACGTATAGACATTTGAGTGTGTTAATAAGTGGATATTTGTCAATTGCATGGCATCTTAGTGCTGGTCAGGCCTATCTTCTGCATCCCATGGCTCTCTCTCTCTCTTTCTCTCTCTCTCTCCACCTTTTGTATTATTTATGCCCCGCCCCCTCGGCGTCCCAGAGGTCTCAAGTTTCACCTGTAGAGCCAGATGACAAATTAAGACTCCTTCTGCGACCACAAGTAACTCTTCAAACACACGCATACACACAAATACACTCATGCAAACACACACACACAAACAGGCAACTCATCTGCCCTTCTCTCTTTCTCCCTCTACACACACACACAAACACTTGCTGTCACACACACTGAGGAGGGCTGTGTGAACAGAGTGTCGTGTTGAGTGAGGGAATGTGTTGTAGTGAGCAACAGAGGACAGAGTAGGTCAGAGGAAGAGGCTCAGAGTGACCTAAAGACGCTGGCCTCTGAGTTTATTTTTTGTGTTTGTTTTTTAACTGAAGAGAAGAAGATACCCAATTCCAGGAGACAACAAACTTGAAGAAGGCTGACCCTTGTTACAAATACCTCATTTCCTATTTTCTGTGTCATTGAGGCGGAGGTGACTATGATGGACGGCTGAATGAATCTGCCACAAGAATTTGGCTTTAACTACAAGTCTGCACGAGAAAGGCTGGATCATAGAGGGGGTAGAGCTTCAGCTGCATATTGTGTTTTTTTTAATTCTTGTATACACTTTTACAAAAGAAAACATGCCACAGGGGAGCATGCTTTGTGGGGAATTAGTTAAACCAACATCTGTTGTTGTTTTGTGCGATTTTCCAGGTTTACTGGGCATAAATATTGTCTGTAGATAAGGTGTGTAGAACTCTGACTCGTTAGACCCACTGACCCTAAAGCTTGTAATTGGCTGGATATGTGGGATAGAGGAAGATCTAAGCGCTAACAGGGCTTGAGATTCTTGAAAATGTTTCATTGTTCTTTGATACTATATGGCTTACCAGACAGGTAGTGGAAGAATCTCTTGATAATAGTTCTACATCTCTTTCTCAGATTCATGACTACTGGATAGAAGTTGGAGACAAGCATGCTCAAATTGTGAGATAACATTTAGAACTCTTAAGTCCGAGCAGGCCTTGGAGCTTGAATGTGGCATACTGTACCTGAAGTGTATAAATTTGTTGGATGCTCTTCATTGTAGCAGATATATGAAGTCAAGTCCTTGTATGCATATATAGTTATTTGTAGTATTTATTCGATTTTGCTATTTATATATCTACAGAAGCCTTCATGGGGACCAGATTCAGGCAGTGTGAAACTGCTTCGGCCAGGTGGACCTGTCCTCATACAGATACTGAACCTGTATATTGTGCTGGCACAAAGTCAAACAGACATATCTAAAACAAGGACTCTTTAAAAGGTCAGTCTTTTTTAACACAAGGTTAACTTAAAATACTCTGACTTTAAAACAACATACATTTAATATTTGTGTTTGTGTGCTTAAAGGTTAACTGCATCACATCTTGTAAAGAGGGCATGGTGTGCTCCTAGCCACTAATCAAAATGCCTGGCAAGAAAGATCCCAAAAAAGACGCAAAGAAAGGTGGAAAACCTGAACCAGAGAAAAAGAAAGAAGAGGAAAAGAAAGGAAAGGATGACAAGAAAGGCGGAAAAGATGACAAGAAAGGCGGCAAAGATGATAAGAAAGGTGGAAAGGATGATAAGAAAGGGGGGAAAGATGATAAGAAAGGTGATAAGAAAGATGCATCCAAAGGAAAGGATGATGGAAAGAAAGGAAAAGATAAGGGTAAAGGAAAGAAAGTGGAGTCTGAGGAAGACGAGGAGGAGCTCTTGAGTGAAGAGGAAGAGGATGAAGAGTTAAGTGAAGAAGAGGAAGATGACGAAGACTCAGACGATGATAGGAGAAAAAAGGGCAGAGGAGGCAAGGCGGCCAAAGGTAAGAAAGGGGGGCGGTCTAGACATGGGGATGACTCAGATGAGGACGAAGAAGAAGATGAGGATGAAGATGAGGATGAAGATGAAGAGGATCGCAGCAAATCAAAAAAAAAATCTAAAGAAAAAGGAGGGAAGTCTGATGCTGATGCAAAGAAGAAA
The DNA here is from genome assembly GCA_036025115.1 of Ambassis agassizii. Lineage (NCBI taxonomy): Eukaryota > Metazoa > Chordata > Actinopteri > Ambassidae > Ambassis > Ambassis agassizii. Next base: position 6,629 of record JAVQJX010054722.1, read on the forward strand.
AAGGGCAAAAAGAAAGAGGACACTCCACCAGTTCCAATAAAGGAAATCCCAAAGAAAGGTCTGAAGAACATGTCCAGGATGTTCATGAAGTTTTCCGGTTTCAAGAGGCGCAGAAACAGCAGGAAGAAGTTGAAAAGTACATCACGTTTGTTCCTAGGTTTAGGAAAGAGAAAGAACCGCCTTGCTAAGAAGAAGCGACGTAAGTCCATTCTGAAGAACGCCTCTCGATTCATGATGAGATTTAAGGGCAGCAAAAAAAAGAAAAAGGAGAAAGAGGCCAAAGAGAAAGCAGCTGCAGCAAACAATGGGAAAAAGCCAACCTATATGCTGCTTCGCCTAGGAGGGGGGAAAGAACCAGAGAACAAGGGTGGCTTCTTTAAAGGTTTATTTAAAAAAAAGGAAGGTGATGGCCCTGCTGATGGCTTCAAGAACAGAAGCATGGTCCTAGGTAGGGTTGCAGCAGCAACTAACTGGCTGACTAAGCGCTTCCTGTCCACTAAAATGAGAGGAGGTTCTGGACATGGCTGGGGTGGGAATAGAGGACATAGTCGACAAGCCAGCTCTAGACGTAATCTTCATGGTTACCATAACAACGCTTATGAGCATGGTGAGGAGATGTATGGATATGACCCACAACACGCATTCCACCAGAAGGGGTATGGAGGTTATGATGACAGTTATGGTGGTTATGTTGACGGAGCAGCAGCAGCATATGGAAGCAATGGTCAGTTAGGTTACTATGACAGTGGGGCAGGAGGAGCCGATTATCAAGACCTGGGCTACTATGAGGAAGAAGGACTCTATGAGCCAAACGCCGAATATTATGAGGGCGGTCTTTATGATGATGGCATGGGTGATTACTATAACCCTTATACTTCTCCCCAAGGTTATTACAATGACCAGGAAGTGGATTACTATGCTTACCAGCAACAGCAGGCAATGTATGGCGATGAGGGTCTAGACTACTATGCATTAATGGGTGAGGATCATATGTATGGAGGAGACGCAAATGGATTCCTTGACCCTCTGACTCAGGGTGTTTATGATGAAACTGGTCAAGGAGTTTACTATGGTGATGGGCAAATGGGTTACTATGACAATGGAGAGGCAGGTTATTATGAGAACCCTTATGCAGCAACTATGGGAATGCAAGGGGGGGTTTTACCGGACTATCAGCTTAGCTACAGTGATACTGGAATGCCTTACCAAGACTTCAGTTCCCAGCAGACCATGGGATTCCCACAAGGAGGCCAGCAGGCCTTTGGATTTGGAGGGCAGGGGATGGGTCAAGTACAGGGCCTGTATGAAGACCAATATGCAGGCCAGTTGGCTCATTATGGAGATGATATTGGTGGAGTCCAGGGAGGAGACATGACATTCAGAGTTCCTAGACCTCAAGTGCGTCTCTTCGGAAAAGAGCGCCTAGACGTTCCCATGCCTCCTCCACCTACTTTGCCACCTGATCCAGAATTTGAAGATATGTCAGAAATCCAGTATGAAGACCAGATTCCACTTGCACCAGGTCAGGAAATGATGTTATCACAGCAGCAAATGGCAATGACACCACAACAACAAATGATGATGTCACCGCAGCAACAAATGATGATGCCTCCTCAAACTATGTCTCCCCAGCAACAAATGATGTTGCCACAGCAACAAATGATGTTGCCACAGCAACAGATGATGTTGCCACAGCAACAGATGATGTTGCAACAAGAACAGAGTATGTCCCCACCAATGATACCTTCTCCGATAATGTCACCACAGCAGCAGATGATGTCACAACCAATGATTTCACCACAAGAACAGATGGTGACACAGCAAATGATGCTGCCTCAAGAGCAGATGATGCCCCAGCAAATGATGTTGCCACAAGAGCACATGATGCCCCAGCAAATGATGTTGCCACAAGAGCAGATGATGCCCCAACAAATGATGTTGCCACAAGAGCAGATGATGTCCCAGCAAATGATGTTGCCACAAGAGCAGATAATGCCCCAGCAAATGATGTCGCTGCAGCAGCAGATGATGCCTCAGCAAATGATGTCACCACAGCAACAGATGATGTCAAAACCAATGATTTCTCCACAAGAGCAGATGATGGCGCAACAAATGATGTCGCCACAGCAGCCAATGGTGTCTCCACAACTGATTTCACCACAGGTAATTTTAACTTCACTGATTCTGTACAGAAACACTTCCCATGGTGGTTTACAAGAGGTCGCCTTATAACCAATCTTTAATTATAACATGATCATATAAATTTGACTGAATACTTAAGAGCTTATCTCTGACCAAACAACTTGAATTACACAGCTTGTAGTAATCCTTGCCAAGAGGGGAACACATACTGCATATTTAGCTAAGCAGTGTTACAGTTGTACTTAACTTAATAAAACTCAATTCGATTCAATGGGATTTCTGCAGTTTGTTCTTGTTTAGTTTAAATCAGGAGCCAATATTATTGTTGTTATCGTTCATTCACTGCTCACATATCTCATATTTTCAACAGCAAATGATGGACCCGATGATGATGTCTCAGCAACAGGGTTATGGCCCTCCATCAATCCCTACTCCAACAGCTATGATAATTAAACAAGCAGGCATGTCCCCCCTTCCTTCACGGCGCATGCAACCATCGCCATCTCCATCCCGGCGCTCAGTCATCATGCCCTCCCCTCAGATGCAACGCCATCCAGCTATGGCCTCCCCCATACCCTCCCCCATGCTTGCACAGAGACGCAGCCCTTCTCCACAACCTTCCATGAGGGGAGGGTTTGTTAGTGCACAAAGGCCCCCCTCTGTTATGTCTAGACGGATCTCACCTCCTTCCTCCCCAATGGGCTCCCCACTAGCCCGTCGTAGAATGCAACCTCAAAGATCACCATCTCCTTTGGCTCGAGGACCCTCACCTCCTCACTCTCCTCGCGCTTCCATGATGCGCCGGAGTCCTCCACCCTCACCAAGAGCATCAATGAGGCGACGTTCTCCACCTTCATCACCCCATGCATCTATGAGGAGGCAAAGTCCACCACCATCATCGTCTCCTGCCCGCAGCCCATTTAGGGGTAGAAAGATGCATGGCTCACCATCACCTCCTCCCCTTGCTCGTGGTCGTGTGTCTACCCCTCTCTCTCCACAGCTTAGTAGAAGGCCATCTCCATCTCCCTCCCCATCTCGTCGTAGTTTGTCTCCTGCAGGACCTAGACCTGCTCCATCATCTCCTACTCTTTCTCGGCGCTCAACTCAGCTGCTTAGGGATCCTACACCATTGGCCAGGCCGAGGATGGGGGGAAATGTTCCATTAGGTACTGTCAGACCCTCCCCTATGGGTCTACGAGGGCGACCGGTGCCCCCACCCACCCAGAATGTTCGTCCATTTCGTGCCTCCTCCATAAGAAGCAACAGATCTTCTGTTCTTACAGTGGACTCCTTGCATTCCTCTCCTTTCCACTCCCCCCACATGGTCCACCGCGCTCCTCTTGGGAGAAGAGAATCTGGCCGTCTTCCTCCTCGTCCCATAGCTCGAGGACGTCCCCTCATGGCCCAACAGTCCATTAGAAGAATGCCTCCACATTCTCCACAGCTTTCCCTTAAACAAATGCCACCTGCTTCACCATATCTTTCTCCTCGACTTTCACGTCAGTCATCTCCAATTCTGCCTCCTCGTACATTCACTCCTGTACATTCACCCAGTTATGCACCAGAAACATATGTGTCTGGCCCCTATGCAGATCCTTACATTGAACAGTCATCCCAATTCGTTGCCCCCCCGTCTCCCATGTTAACTAGCGCTCTGCATAACCAGGCTATTCGACAGGCGTCTTTCTCTTCTTCACTGGGACCAGTACCTCAAATGGTAGGAATGGATGGCAAGGTTCCAGGACTAGTGGAATCTTATATGCCCTCATCCCCCACACTGTCTGGTGCAATGCAAAACCAGAGCATTCGGGATGCATCTTATGTATCTTCACTGCAAAGACCAATGTCACCTTATGAGCAGCCTATGGCCCCTTCATCCCCTGTTCTGTCTGGTGCACTTCAGAATCAAGCTCTAAGAGGTGCATCCTTTGTTTCTCCTTTACAAAGGCCAGTCTCACCTTATGAACAGCCTCTGCCCCCTTCTTCTCCAATGCTCTCTGGAGCTATACAAAACCAAGCATTAAGAGAGGCATCCTATGTGTCTCCTCTTCAGAGACCTCAGTCCCCATATGCACCATCAGCACCTTCATCTCCAATGCTCTCTGGAGCTATGAGACATAGTCAGGCACTCAGAGGTGTTTCTTCTTATCAGACCCCACAATTACGTTCACCATATGGACCAACTATTGTTACTCCATATGACTACATATCTGAGCCTGGTCCAGCACCACTGCTCCATGATGCACTGCAAAACCGTGCAGATTTGCGCAATGTTTCAACATTAAGATCTCCCATGATGCAACATCGTAACCCTTATGCACCAGCTGGGCCTCAACTCCACAGTGCACTTCAGCAGAACCCAAACCTTCGGCATGCATCTTTTCAGTCACCTGTGCAACTAAGACGGTCTCCATATGGACCGCCACCACCCTCTTCACCTATGTTAGGAAGTGCCCTTCAAAACCCACAGTTGATGCAGGCATCGTACCGACTGCCTGATGGAACCTTGGTGTCACCATATGCAGATCCACGTACCTCCCCATCGCTTGGCTATGCATTGCAAAACCAACAACTCCGTGGGGCATCGTACACCTTGCCCGATGGATCAGTTATAAGGGTAAGTATAAAAAGAAATGTCAACATAACAGTTCTCAGCATTTTCAACAATAACTAACTTATCCTCTTCTATGTGATTCTCAACTGACACAGGACCCCCGTATCCCTCGGTCTCCTAACCTTTCCAGAGCTCTTCAAAACCAGGATCTCAAGACTGCTTCTTACACTCTTCCAGACGGCACCATTATAGACCCTAGACAGCAAGTAACCTATGATTTATAGTCCTATAACATACTGTATGGATATTGTTAACCATGTTTTTGTTAATGAATACTTTTCATTTTTTTTATCTCTGCTCATTCAGCAACCCATTTCCCCTAACTTGGCAAAGGCCCTAAACAACCCAGTTCTGCGTGATGCCTCTTACTCTCTCCCTGATGGAACCATTGTGATTGATCCAAAGAAACAAAAATCTCCGAACCTTGCAGCAGCACTGCAGAACCCATACCTAAAAAGTGCTTCTTACACTTTGCCAGATGGCACAATCATCATCGATCCGAGGAAACCGGTCAATCCAAACCTATCCAATGCCCTTCAAAACAGTGCAATACGGAATGCTTCCTTCACACTACCAGAAGGGGTTCAAGACCCCAATATACCGATATCACCAAACCTTGCTAAGGTTAGTCATTAATGTGGAACTGTATTTCTTTATGTTCTCCCTTAATTTCAATCACTCTCTCCAATATAATTGGACTGGTGTACAAGTACACAAGTGTAGAAATGTGAAAAATCCTTTTCAAATTGGTGTAACTGTAATTCTGTTAATAATTGTTAATAATCTAAGCTGCTGCTTTAATTCATTAAATTAATTAAATTGCTCTTCTTAACGCCTCAGGGTTGTTTTAACTGAAGCCAGCTGTAATTTTCAGGCTCTCAATAACCCAGCTTTGAAAGGAGCCTCATACACTCTCCCTGATGGAACAATTATAATTGACCCACGGAAACCAAAGAGCCCCACCTTGGCAGCTGCCCTGCAGAATCCCTATCTGAAGGGTGCATCCTACACCCTGCCTGATGGAACCATCATCATTGACCCACGCCAACCAGTTGGCCCAGACCTGTCTAAAGTATCTACCTTTTAAATTGAATGTTATAATGTTCCTTATTTGTTATGTTTTGATGTCTGTCTAAAGTTACATTCTACCACATTATTGACAAGCACAATAATAATTTTGACAATTAAAGCAGTTATGGCCTTGTATACCCTTTAAATGACCTTTCTCTGCAGGCTCTTCTGAATGAGAACCTCCGTGGTGCATCATACAGGCTTCCTGACGGTACCCTGGTTATACCTGGCCAGAAACCCTCCAGTCCAAACCTTGCAGCTGCCCTGAGGCAAAACCAGGCTCTTCGTTCTGCAGGCCTTTATCATCTGTCAGACAACTCTGTGCTATCAGGTGTGCCCAAACCCACCCCTCCTAACCTTGCATCTGCGCTACAGAATGAGGAGTTCCATGGTGTCAATTTAAGGTAGGAAGCTACACTGGAAATGGAAACTAGGACCTAATATTACCTAAATTACCTAATAAGGTAATTTAAGAATTTGTGTTTCAAGAATTTGCTTGTTTAGAAATCATGCTGCAAGCTCAGCATTAATTTTTTTTATAGCAAAAAGGCAACAAAATGGCCAGAACAGTGCCTCTAAAGGGTTGCAGTGTGTCATTTGTTGTTATTTTATAACATAAATCCGATGATATTCAGCAGTTAAGTTAAATTTTGCTCACTGTGCCTTGTAGGAAGCAGGAAATCCTCCAGTTGACTACTTCCCCCAAAGCAGTATTACAGTGGGACAGTCCTGTGCTATGCATTCTTTGTGGAAGATATATATTCCTTCTTCTACAGGCTTCCGGAAAAATCTCTTCTTACACGTCGGTTCCACAACCCCAAACTGTCGGATGCCATCCAAAACCAGCATCTTCGATACGCCTCATACAGGGTGCCAACAGGACTGCATGGTGAGGATGATTGTTATGCTGTGATTCCTCCATATGGGCCTCGTTCAGGACACTGGGCCAGGAATGCCCGAGGAGGAGGGGAGGGAGGGGAGGATGTCTGGGCAGCTGAAAGGATTTTACCACATGGGACAGTCCAGAATTTGTCCAAATGGTCCATGTACAGAGAAGATGGGTTGTTAGAAGGATATACACCCACACCTCGAGTTGTGGATGGACAGCCCCAGGATCCAGAGTGGAGTCCTGACAGAGACAGAGTACCTGGACAAAGCTGGTATGACAAGGTAGCCATCTTTTTTTAACTGAGTAGTTAGATGGGTGGTGCAGTAGGGTAGTACTTGGTGGTGCAGATGAGAAATAACTATGAAGTCAAACACAAGCTCAGTTCACAAACAAGAGTATCCAAATGTCTCTATATTTTACATCAGCTATGCATCAGCTGTTGAAGATATGCCTGAAGCTTTCACAGTGTAATTGGACAGAGTTGGACTAATTACATGCCATTATTTGTGTGTGTGTGATTCCAGATCTACTCTATTCTGAGCATGCCCCCAACAGGCCAAAGGGCCAAACGCTGGGCGGAGGGAATGGAGGACTTGACACAGCTGCCGTAAGCACAAGCCAGTATTAACAAACCTCCTCACTGCTCATTCAGTCATGTCACACTCTTACAGGGATTTGATTGCTCTGCCATAGAGCAGCACAGTTCATTTCATGGCATAATCTTTTCAGTTTCTTGAAGCAGCAATTTGCTGTGTGTGTGTCAGAGTACGCCTGCGGGGTTGGAATGAAATTGGTCCAGTTCAAAAAGAAAAGTATCATTATTTTAATAAAATGCAACACCCACATAGAACTTTGTGAAACTATCATCACTTCACACCCAGAGGAAACACTCACTTTGGTTATTGGTGTGACTTTAACAGCCAAAATCAGAAAGATTTTAATTGCTTTTGAAGTAATTGATACTGGATGTCAATGTAGACGTGGGAGTGCTTCTTCAATGTGTGATCCGTACACCTCCTTTGTGTTTTCAGTGAGCTGAATGAGACCACAGTTCTGATGAACCTGAAGAAACGCTTCGACCAGGAACTTGTATATGTATGTTTAATGCATAATAACTAAGACTTAAATAGGTGTCAGCTGTATATATTTATTTACCATCTTCCTTTTGCTTTTTCTTACACTCAGACCTACATTGGAAGCATCCTTGTGTCTGTGAACCCATACAAGTTAATCAACATTTACGGCACAGACATGGTGCTCCAGTATGAAGGCCACGGTCTGAGTGACAACCCTCCGTAAGACTTGAGTGTGTGAATCTGTGTGTGTGAGACATGAACTTACTTTCAAAGAGACTTCACAAAGTGTGTTGCCAAAGAATATTGTGCAGCTCTCCCTGGGTGCTTTCTAAATAGAGTAGATAAGAACAAATCGCTACGCTCTAACTGAATCCTTAGAGGCTGTAATGTGCGTGTGTGATTGTATTGTTGTAGTACGTCTGTCTACATGTGTCGTGACCTGTGTTGTTTATGCGATACAATATGGGGGTAGATAGAGGTGTAAAATGCCAGCACTCTCAGGTGTTAGTAAGAATCTCCTGTTACACTGTTATTGGTTGGTTGCCAAGGGAGAGTTTGGTTATGGATTTCACTGCCACTTGACTTGTACACACAGACTAACACAAAAGCCGTGAGCATACAAATGTGGTTCTTCATTATTGATGTTTGGTTGTGTTGCAGTCATCTTTTTGCCATTGCTAACCTCTCATATAACACCATGATGGATGCCAAAAAGGACCAGTGTATTGTGATCAGGTATGACATCTTGTTACTCTAACAG
>JAVQJX010054752.1:0-15266 GCA_036025115.1 Ambassis agassizii
TCACTCCCCCCTCCTCCCGCCCTCGTCCTCGCTTCGGGGGTGTGTGTGTGTGTGTGTGTGTGTGTGTGTGTGTGTGTGTGTGTGTGTGTGTGTGTGTGTGTGTGTGACAGAGAGAGAGACAGAGTGTGTGTGCGCTTCCAGATGTTTGATGATGAAGGTGATGATGATGATGCAGAAACTCACCGTTTTTCTAATGTATGTCTGTGTGTGTGTTTGCTCTCGCGGTCAGACACGCACGCGCACCCTGCCGTTAACTTGGCAGCCGGTGTGTAAATATAGAAAGAGTGCGTCAGAGTGCGGAGTGACGTAGAAACGGTGAACCTGCGAGCCGCATTCCTGCACACTGCACCTTCATCATCATCATCATCATGTGTAGACCGAGGCTCCACCGGTGTGACAGAGACACGTGACTGACAGAAGCACACGGGCTGAACCTTCATTATGATGAATCAATAGATGGATTCATTGATTACTGATGTTTAATAGGTTGTACCTGAAATACTTCACAGAGTGAAGGACTGCAGCAGCCATGTTCATCATATTCAGTCTGTGAACAACAAACCAGAAACCTGTCAGCATGTTAGCACTTCCTGTCCCCTCAGTGTCTGTTTTGAATGTTAAACTTGGTGCTGCAGATGTTGCAGTTATGTGACCATGCTGTAGTTAGCATAGCATTAGCTTCAGGCTTCAAAAATCATACAGTTTATTAGTCTGTGAGGATTGAGTCACTGTTGGAGCCTCTAGTGGACACTGCGGGAACTGCAGTCGTGGCTGTGAGATTGAAAATGTCTGTCTATTTAAAGGATCACTGTGCAAGTCAAGAAAGTTTGAGTTTGTAGTAAAGAAAGGGGTGAAAGTCAACAACAATGACAGGAGAAGCTAGCTCTGTTAGCACTAGCATGTGTGACTGTAATTCTTCACCAGTGTTACTACAAACAGAGAGTTTTTTATTATAAAAAGTGGCCTTTAAGGGTCTACTGGAAGGGGCGGGGCTTTAGTTCTCCTTTACGACACATCAGGTGACAAAAAAAAAAACAGAAAGCTGAAAGACTCCCTGTCATTTTCCTCTCTGTTATGATTCTATTCAGGACATGTGTAATGAACAAATACTTCAGACCCAAAAACACGTCACAGAAAGAGCCGTTCACTGTGTTTATTATTCCCTCCCAGCTGACGACCGTTCAGCTCGTCTTCAGGATGAGGTTTAATCACCGCCGCTGCAGCTTGATGTGTTGATTCTGAGACAAACGGGTCCAAAGTGCAGCTCTGTCCATATGTTCACTCTCACACTGAGAGCGTCATTCAGCAGGATAATGGACACATAATCACACCTGTGTGTTTGTAGGGACACACAGTCCTGACCAAACAAAAATGGACAGCTTAACAAAGACTGTATGAGTGATGCCTCCACCTCCCCTCTGTGGCCACTTGTGACTGATATGACAGATGTTGGTGTGTTAGCATGCTGGTGTTTTCATGGACTCACCTTATTGCATTTCTCCTGCAGGTCATGTGACTTCTCATGGAGGATGGCCCATCAACATTAAGCGAGCTTCCAGTGGGCAGGAGGTCTGAGGAGAGGCGAGGGATCATGGGAGATGGGGGACCCCTGCAGACCGAGGGGAACGCCCTCCTCAAAGCTGTCTTCCAGGGGAAGCTGAGACTGACCCGCCTGCTGCTAGAGGGCGGCGCCTACATCAACGAGGGCAATGAGCGTGGAGAGACGCCCATATCCGCCGCCTGCCTTGCGAGCTACGATGACCCGCAGACCCGGCAGAGGATGGTGAGGTACCTGCTGGAGAAAGGTGCCGACCCAAACATCCCCGACAAAAGTGGCCGGACGGCGTTGATGCACGCCTGTGCCGAGCAGGCAGGAAAGGAGGTGGTCTCGCTGCTCCTGGAGAACGGAGCTGACCCCAGCCTCAAAGACTATTCTGGCTCCTCCGCCCTGGTCCACGCCATCAACAAGGGGGACCGCGACACACTGCAGGTGCTGCTGGACGCCTGCAAGGCCAAAGGCAAAGAGGTGATCATCATCACCACTGACACGTCCCCATCAGGCACTAAAAAGACCAAACAGTACCTCAACTCGCCCCCCTCTCCGGGCATCGTGGACAAACTGTCCCCAGCCTGCATGTCTCCCTCTGAGGTGGAGATCGGCACCGCCTCACCTGCAGGAGACAGGAGCAAAGATGAGGAGGGGATCTTCAGCTTTGCACTCACCTCAGCGTTACCTTTACCTTCAGCTCGACCTCCAGGGGAGAAAAGGCCGCCACCTCGGAAGCTGCTGAAGAGGCTGAACTCGGAGCCCTGGGGGCTGGTGGCACCTTCAGTGCTGAGCGGAGTCCCCCAGGACCGTGTAGATGGAGGTCTGGAGGAGGAGGGTAGCTGCGACCTGAGCAAGGCGATCACCGAAATGAACGGCCTGTCCATCACAGAACCAGTCAGACCACTGTTGTCACGGAGACACAGCATTGAGACCCACGACCCCTGTTCTCCAAAGCTCATCGATCGATCCTGCTCTGAGGACTGCGCAGCCCTGTCTGGTCCATCCTGGGCTGAGAAAGTCCAGCAGCACCAGATCCTGTATCGCAGGAACACCGCTCCAGAGTCTCAGGAGAATGCAGGAGGACCTGGTGCAGCTGCCGCACGGGCCCTGGCTCACCCAAAGTTGACCCGGATGGAGCACTATGAGTCTGACACCCACCTCTGCCCAGAGTCCATCCCAGGATCACCAGATTCTGGGCGGGTGTCTGTGGAGCGTAGGAGATACAACGCCTCCCCGCTGTCCCTGGTAACCAGTTCATCAAGGGAATCTCTGGAGAACATCCCCAACTCTGTGTCCCCCATCACCATGCGCCGCCGCCCTCCAGGTCTCCTCGAGCGCCGGGGCTCCGGGACCTTGTTGCTGGACCACATCTCCCACACCAGACCCGGCTTCCTGCCTCCGCTCAACTTCAACCCCCAGAGACCCATCCCTGACATCCGGGCCAACGGCAAGCCCACCTCCCCTAACCACTCTGGACACAAGATCCTGGTGCCGGTGGCCCCGGCTTCACCCAAACGAGGACCAGATTTCAAGATGAAGAAGAAGCTGATGCGGAGGCACTCCATGCAGACGGAGCAGATGAAGCAGCTCTCCACCTTCCAAGAGATCTTGGCCGAAAAGGTCATCGAGTCCAACGGTGATTGATGACAGGAGACAAGCCAGCAAAGCATGATGGGTAGCTGCAAACAGACTTACTGTGAAGCTTCTACAGTAAAACCACGTTTTGTTTGTTTTTATGGAGAGCTGCACCAAACAAACAGAAACATCTCTTGGTCCAACGTGAATGTAAATCAATAAACAACAAGCTGTGATGACCTGCTATGCTAACATGTTCTGGTAGCATTCTGGTACATGAAGGTCAGGAAGTGCATCTGAAGGAAAAAATACTTACACTGAAGTGACACCTGTTGGCCAAAAAGTGAACAGCAAAGTATAGTTTGATTTAATGATATTTAATTTATTATATTTAATCCCCAGTGATGTATTGCTGTGCCTGCTCTTTTATTTAAAAACTGCTGTTCCTCTTGTGGCCAGTAGAGGCTCCAACAGGTCATTATAGTCTCAGACCTCCAAGTCCAAAACTACTGGAGAAATAAACATGTTTACAAACGAGTCTAACTTCCACACGTTTACATTATATGATGAGCTGAATTAAGCAGAATTAAACGGCTCAAATGCAGAATTTAGAAGCTTTAGTTTAGACTTATATGTTTCAGTTATAGATAATAGATTCTCCATGTGGACGCAGCTCTTCCTCGTCTTGTCCTGTTGTCTCCGCCCCCTCTCTCTCTCTCTCTCTCTCTGATGGACCACAGGACGTTTTTCCACATCTGAACTTTGACTCATGCAGAAACTGAAGAATCGTTTACAGAAGCAGAATTTGCACCGAGCTCGTTTCCCCCCCCGGTCACAGACTCTCCTCCTCCCGTTCATGGTGTTCATCTCTCTGAGTGAAGCTCCCGCCGCGCTGTACGTACTGTAATTATCTCTGATAGCTGGTTTTCCTGTGACAGCCTCACGTGTTTCTCTCAGCTGATATTTTGTGTTGACATGAAGATAAAATGTCAGTTTCGTTGTTTTTTTGAGATTCCAAAGAAGACGGACGATTTGAACCAAAACCTGCTGAGCCAGCAGGGGGCGCCAGGGGGACAGAAACACTGGTCACATGGTTATCAATCTGAATGTTTCTAATCATATGATTATTAATAAAGGAATGACAAAATGGATTCCTCTCTCTGCGTCCTCTGCCTCTATGACCTGCTAAGCTAAGCTAAGCTAACAGTTTAACTCTTGTTTTCAGTCTTTTGGCCTGACTTCCTGTTAAACTGAGGATAAAAAAGGATTTGTGTTTCCTGGATGTTTTTAATGTTTAAGCTCTGCAAACATTTTGATTTAAGTTAATCAGATTTGAAGTTAATCAGAAACTGTTTCCTAGCAGCTGATGCATGAAGATCAAGGTCAACTTTTGTTTTTCTAGGATGAATTTCCGTCTTCATGAGCAGCAGGAATTCACCGAGTCACTGAGGAGGAAGCAGCTCCTCTTCCTCCGACTTAATAATTAACAGAGAGCTCAGGTATAAGGCAGCAGCAGCAGCAGCTTCTCTCAGTTCACCGCAGACATGTCAGCGTCTCCGGCTGCAGCGACCACGGCGGGCGGCGTCTTCGTGGTCACATATGTGATCCCACAGACTCAGACTGCTGCTCCTCACAGGCGTCCACAGGATGCTCCGTTCAAACGAAGACGGCTGGAGGTCATCGGGGTGAGACACACACACAGAAGTCAGACAGAGTTTGTCCTCTATAGTGATGGATCTGTTGTCCCACAGGGCGTCCAGATCTTTCTCGGTTTCGTGGTTTTAGTCTTTGGAATGCTCACGTTTTCATATGAGGAAAGAGACGCACGCATCTTCATCTGGGAGACTGTGTTTGTGAGTCCACTCAGAACTGTCTCTGCGTCCTCCTGTCTCTCTGTCCTCACTGTTAGAAGGTTTCTGACTCCGTTTCTCTGCAGCTCGTCACAGGCGGATCTCTGACAGTCGCTGCCCTGAAGTCTGTGAAGCGCTCGCTGGTCTGTAACTGATGTACTACACTTTGTACTACAGTGGATATAAAAAGTCTACACTCCCCTGTTCCCCCTGAAACATGAAGCGTTTGTCCAAATATTAACAGGTTGTAATTTAGAACTGTTCATGATTCCTCCACCTTGACCAAAAGTTCCGGTTCCAGCAGCCATAAAGCATGATGCTGCCACCGCCGTGTTTCACTGTGGGTACAATATTCCTCTGGTGATGTGCAGCGTTGTTGTTGTGCCCAATAACCTAGAGACATATGAAGAATACGGGAGATTACTGTCACATGTTCTTCACAGCCAGTACCTGCTAGAAATTCCTGCAGCTCCTTCAATGTCCAAATCGTTGTCCCTGTTGTCTCCACTTGATGGTGATCGTCTTCACTGTGATATTTCTAATGTCAAAGCCTTTTCATATCCACTGTAAATGGTCGCCTCCCGGGTGTTGTCCAGCTGTGCTGACCTGTGTCTGCTCCACAGGTGAAAGTAGCTCTGGGCTTCAATGTGGTTGCTGCAGGTATCTCAGCCGGTTCCACCATCATCTACCTGGTGGACGCTATTCTTCATCTGACTGATAATGACAGAGGAGGTTGTTGGTCACCTTATTACGATTTTGATATTTGGGTGAGTCGGTTGTTTTGTGATATCTGAAATCATTTGTCAGATACCTCCTTTCAAGCTGATGTCACTATAGGTGAGTAATATCACCTGGTGGGACGTCCCTGTATACTGTTCGTCCCCTCTCCAGATCAGCGGCTGTTGGAACTCTTTTGTTCTGCTTTCTCTCTCCACCCTGGGCTTCATTCTGTCCACCAGTTTGTCTGTATTAGGTGGCAAAGCTCTCCATCAGTGCACAGATCAGGTGAGTCCAGCTGCAGACCAGCAGACCGTCCGCCTGAGTCTTTCAACCTGATCTGTAGTTTCTATAGCAACCCATCCTCATGATCAACCAGCCACCCCAACCTGCCTCACAGACAGCAGAGACCCCGTCCCCATATGAACCGCCGCCTGAGTCCCAGGCCCCGCCCCCTTCAGACAACACCTATGAGGTGGGCTAATGAAAGCCATGTGACCACACTAAGGGGTTGTTGTGTTCTTAACTGTGTTGTTGTTGTTCACAGAGAGTGAAGCCTCTGGAGTACGAAACAAACATCATTGTCTGAACTTCTTCATCTCTTTTTTAACCTCTGATTTGTAAATAAAGTTTTTTACTGATGAATTTTGTTGAATGTAGACTGGACGGATTCTGCCGCTGTTCTGTGTGTGTTTTTGTACATTGTTGGAACAAACTTTGATTAAATGGATGTTTACTTCCTGTTCAGTCATTAATGAAGCCTGTTGAGGCTCCTTTGATTAGACAATAAAAATGTCTGATGCACCAGTCTGGAAACTGGTCGGCCATGTTTGTTTGTTTTTTTCTGCATGAATAAATATTGATGAGGATTCGGTGACTTAAAACATTTATTCAGAAAAAGTCTTTTTTAAATTTTCCCTTTAGACATCAACACAGAAAACAGACAGAAAATATTTACAGTTATTGATCAGTGAGCTGATCAGCCGATCAGGACTCACTGTAAGCACCAAACTCAAGTGCTTTGCTTTGGTTAAATATAAAAATACTGGAGTGAGATATCAAAACAAAGATAGGAGCACGTACAATGTAGTGAGAATAAACAAAGATATGTGTATAGTGAAGATGTCCCACTCTGGTTAAAAAAAGATGGTAAAAAGACATTTTTTGTGCAAAGATAGGACTGGGAAAGACGTCTCACTCTGTTTATATATTAGGACATGGACGACGTAGTGACAAAGATATGTGAATTCAAACACGTCTCTTTTTACTGGAGTGTCAGAAGGCGACGCCTCACTCTGTTAGATTTAGTGCTGCAGAAACATAATAAAGAGTTTAATTATAGTGTGACATAAAGTAGATCACCTGTAGAGATAGGAGTGTGAGGATGCTTCACTCGGATATAAAATAAGAATACAGTTTAGTTTTAAATGATTATTTAGCGTTAAAATGTTTTACGTGATAGTTTCTGAAGTTAAAAAATAAAACTGAAGCCTTGACGACTCAGCAGAGACAGGAGTGTAAGAAAATGTCTGTAAAATACTGAATGTGTAAATATACTGACGCAGACAGGAGTGAGAGGTAAGAGCATCACTCTGTTCATTTCTTGAAGAACTTCTTGTTGAGGAGGAAGATGAGCAGGTTGACGTTGACCTTCGCCTTATCAAACATCTTCATCACCGCCACGCCCTCATACTGCAGCTGCAGCAGGTCCTGGAACGAACACACACACACACACACACACACACACACACACACACACACACACAGGTGAGGACCTGCTGCTGCTGCTGCTGCTGTGTACCTGCAGCGTAACTCCAGCTCGTACCTGATATTTGAGCAGGAACTCTTCCATCTCCACTCCGAGGAAGCGAGCTTTGACGGCGAAGCTTCCTTTCTCCGGTCCAGGAACGATGTCAAAGACGACGTTCTTGAACCTGAAAGAGTAAAACCGTGAGACGAGCGCTCTGTGCTGACAGAATGCGATCAGTCTGTCTGTGGTCTCACTGTGTGGACGGCAGGTCCTCGATCTCCAACAGGACTCCTTTCTCCTGCAGGCGGGCGGCCGTGTAGCTCAGAGCAGGAAGCTTCTTCTTCCCTTTGCTGTCTGCTGCCTTCTTATTGGACGATTTACTGCAACACAAACCAATCACAGTGAGCCTCATTAAAGCTGTATGATAATGAACATGCTAATGTATTACCTGGTGGTCAGGTTGTCCAGACAGGAAGTGATGTAATGTCTGTAGTAGTCCACCTGTTCACTGTGGAAGCTGCTCTTCACCTGCAGGCTGTCAAGAGTCTGACGGAGCTTCAGAAGCTCCGCCCCCCGCCGCTGACGGTGCAGGCGCTGCTGCCGGATGTCCTGAGGCGAAAAACACAGTTCACGGTTACACTTCCTGTCTCTATTCCACAATAACATCTGAGAAACCATCGGATGCTGCGTCACCTTAGCGATCATCTGCAGGATCTGGTTTTCACTCTGAGGCGGTTTCAGAACGCCGAGTCCCTCCAGACGGCGAAGGCTCCGCAGGATCTTCCTCTTCTTCTCCTCCAGACTCAGGTTGCCGTTGGCAACCAGCGACTGGTTCCTCTTCATCTTCTCAGGTGTTCGTGCATCCTGTCGGGCCCGACGCTGAATCAGCCAATCATGGCAGACTTCCTGTTTGAAGAGTTCATACATAAGATGAAACATCACAGCAGCTCTTAGTGTGTGTGTGTGTGTGTGTGTGTTACCTGGTCAGCTGAGGGCGTTGTTCTCAGGATGTCACTCAGAGAGTCACCTGACTGAGTCCTGATGACGTCAATAATCAGCTGCTTAGTGCTGAAAAAAAATGAAGCTGTTAATAAGAGGCTAACATGCTAAGCTACATTAGCATGCTAGTTCAAATCTACACAAGGCTGCATCTGCTAACAGGCTAATTCAGCAGGAGCTGACGTACCTGAGCAGCAGTCCTCTGGCATCGGGTTTGTCGTCGGACTCGTTAAAGATGTCAAACTTGTTGGTGAGAGTCAGTGAAACCTCCATCTTGCTGCTCTGAGGGCAGCTGAGCTCTGATCCTGAATCAGCAGCTGAAGAAGCCTCTCCTGAAGAACAGAACCCTCTCAGTAACACTATCAACACTACAGTTCATACAGAAGAGTCAGGTGTAGTACCGCTGAGCTCCTGCAGGGCGGGAACTGGTCCGAGGTCTTTCAGGATCAGCCGAAGGGGGTCTGACTGGTTTGGACACAAGACGTCCTGATGCTCCAACAACAGCTGCAGAGACACAGAGAGACGGTGAGACAGCAGGTCCAGAAACAGACCCGGTCCGGGTGCAGGCGGTGCGTCCTGACCTTGTGTGTGTTGAGCAGCTCGCTGACAGAGATGTAGACGACGGGTCTGTTGACAATCAGCAGCTCTGAGTACTCGTCCATGCTGAACCTCTCCTCCGGTTCGGGGACGTCACAGACGGACTGCAGGAACCGCCTAACGGACACAGAACAGTCAGGAGACGCTCCTCTGGTCACATGATGATGGTTACGAGGTCAGAGGTCAGACCTGAACTTGCTGTGAGTCTGGCTGATGTACTGGTTCAGGGCTCTGACGTGGTATCCGTCTCCGTGGAAGTGTTTGTTGGCGGCTCCGTGCTGCAGCATGCGGGCGATGGAGCCCAGGATGTGGCGCTGCTCCGGCTGCAGGACGGACCCGGCGGCACGATCGACCACATCGAACCCATCCGGAGCCACGATGGCCGGGTTCATGTAGCGGTAGTATACCAGGTTACCGACGATCTGCAGGGACAGGACAATGAGACGCTGTCACAGAGTACTTCAGGTGAAACCGGCACCTGCTCACCTTGTAGAGCTCGTCCTCCCTGGCTTCCGGGAACTTGTCCTTCAGGGTGTCTCTGAGCACCTTCGCGGTGTAACGTAAGCCGTACCTGTAAAACACAGGAGTGACGTACGGTCAGCAGGTGGGGGTTCGTGTGGTAGCTCACAAACAGGTGGAGACTCACGGCAGCTTCTGGAGGTTGGAGGTGATGGCTTTGAGGACTCGGTCCGTCAGGTTCTTCAGGTTGATGATGGCGATGTCGATGCGTCTCTGAACTTCAGGGTGAGACAGAGCGACCTCAGCAGAAACCTCGTAGGGCAGAGAGCTGCGGACGGACAGGTGAGTCAGACAGACCGACAGCGGACCGCGTGAGGGACTACAACACTAGATGATCAGACCTCTTGTGTCCGGTCTGCGTTTCAGTCTGGTTAATCCAGGACTTGTAGACGTCCACCGGGTCCGTCCTGATGCTGAGGGTCCGGTCCAGCAGGACGTCCTGCAGAGCCGGGCCCAGCACCTCCCGCAGCGCGTTCTGACCGTGGGCATGCCGGTAAAAGTTCACCAGCATCTTGATGACGGTGGGGTTCCCCGTGACCACGTCTCGAGGCTGCTCCACCTTCAGCCTGAAAGACAGACAGACAGGTACAGGGTGACGTCACAGCACAGCACACACAGGAAGTGAGTGACGGTCACATGGTGATCACTACCTGATCTCGTATCGAAGCGCCTCGGTGAACAGCTGCAGCAGCAGGAAGGCCTCCCTGCGGTCGGAGCCGTAGTTAAACAGACTGAACACCAACATCTCCATGAAGGAGGTGGAGCGGCTCTGCGGCATCAGGAAGATCAGCTGAGCCAGGTACAGGGGCTGCGTCTGAAACACACACAGTTAGGACTCAGCTGCAGCGGCGGATCAGAGGCCGCGCCGCGCGTCTCACCTGCAGCAGGTAGAACAGGTGCTGATAGGCCTCCAGCCTCTCCCTCCTCTCTCTGCTCAGAGCCTTCAGGCCTTTGCTCCGCTCCACGTCCATCATGTCCGACAGCTGCTCCTTGTTCTTCCTCGTCAGCTTCTTACAATGACACACCACTTCCTGTGGGAGCAGGTCTGTTAGCTAACAAGCTAATGAGGCGGGCTGCGGCAGGTTTCCATGGTGATTCTCCTCACCTGCAGCGTGGCTTTGTTGCGGACCAGCAGGCCGATTTTCAGATCCATCAGGTCCAGGTCGGCCTCCAGCTGCCGGTTGAAGCGGATGGTCCTCACCACCTCCTCTCTCATACGCAGAAGCTCCGCCTCCTCTCTGATGTCACCGTCGCCCCGGTCGAGCAGGTGGACAAACTTCCTCACCACAGACAGGGGGGGCGTGTCCGAGTGCACTGAGGTGAGGGAAGGGGAGGGGCTTATTAGTGATCGTCACTGCAGTCCAGCCAATCAGAGGCTTCTTGGTGAACTTACCCAGCATCCTGTACTCCTCTCGAGCTCTGTTGGCCCTGAAGAAGGCCTGAATCTTTATGACGGCGCCCACCTGTGGACACACACAGTTACTACACTGTCTCAATCAGAGGTGTGTTCACATCATCACATCGAACATCTGGACTCACATGACGCCTGAAGAAACTCAGTCGAGCTCGATATTTTCTCCTCGTCAGCCACATCTTCACAAACGACTGGATCTGTTCACACAAATCAAGTTAACGACGGAAAACCGAACTCAAACTGTCGTTTAAAATGTCGTTACCTTGATCACAGCTCTCCAGTTCATGTAAAGAAACTGCAGCCGCTGTCGGTACGCCCTCTGCTGGACGAACCTCCTCCAGTGAGACTGAACACAAACACAAAGATCAGACTGCTGGACGCTTCAGGACGTCCATGTCTCTGACTCCGCCCTCACCTGGATGAGGATGGCAGCAGGCGTCTGACTCATCAGGTAACGCCGCCTGGCCTTCAGCTGCTGTCTGACCAGGAAGCCTCGACAGCGAGCCTGCAGGCGAACGACGAGGGCCTCGCTGCTCCGCCACAGGACGCTGCGGCTGTACGATCCTGAAACGCTGCTGACCACCTCCTGCAGGGGGCGACATTTCACCAGATTAACTTGGATTTAAGGAGGCCTTCCTCAGGACTCCCCCTCCGCTGCCTCACCTGTATTTCATGCTGGTCGATGAACACGCTGTTGTGAACGAACCCGTCCGGTCTCTCCCAGATTCCCTCCAGTCGATTCAGGTGAAAGAAGTAAAAGGACCCGTCCTGCAGCCGGACTCGAACCCACGGACTCCTGTTGTCTCCTGAACACACACACAGTGAGTCAGACCAGCTGACACTCCCTATGCTCAGCCTCTGTGTGTGTGTGTGTGTGTGTGTGTGTGTGTGTGTGTGTGTGTGTGTGTGTGTGTTACCTGAGTTCTTCCTGTGTGCGATCAGAGCTCTCAGTTCTCTCTGATAGTCCTCAGCACAGTCGGATAACACTCCCTGCAGCGCCACCTCTGGTAGCCTGAGAACCCGCAGAGTCTGGCTCGCTCGGTTCTCCTTCACGGCCTGGTTCACCGCTGCCACAGACAGACACACTGACAGACAGACACACAGATCAATAAACCGTTTCGCCTCCGCTCCTGATGTTAACACAGCCTTTGACTCACTCTTCAGAGCTTTCTGACTCTGCTGATTGGCCGTCCTCACTGCTTCCTGGATGTCTGCCAACCACACCTCAGCTCCTGGATCCCTGCTCACCTGATTGGAGAGGAGGAGGACATGTGACACCTGGTTTAAAAACTCAGACCTCCCTCCCGTCCTGCCTGATTACCTGAGCGCGGTGCTGCCTGGCTCGGCTCAGCAGCGTCAGGTACCTGCAGGCGTTTGCAGGTAAAACCTCGTCCACTCCACAGGAGGGCAGCAGCAGAGCGGACAGCAGCTTCTGGACATCTCCTCTCATCACGGCTTCGTTTACAAAGCTGATGGCGAGGAGCTCTGCAGGAGGGAGAGACAGGAAGTCACGCTGTGTTTGTGTACACATGGCATGCTGTGACGCGTTACGTACGCTGGTGCTCGTCCTGCGCTGAGCTGTTCACAGAGATGATGCCTTCCTGCAGCTGGTTCCAGGTCAGCAGGTCTCTGCCAACCCGCTGCTTCACACCAACCAGACACTCGAAGTACCTGCAGGACATCATCATCATCATCAGTGTCACGCAGCATGTGGGCGAGAAACCTGTGTGAAGAGTCTCACCTGTCCAGCAGAGCGGGGTCGATATCAGACAGTCCTGCAGACGGACTGACCAGCGAGGAGCTCAGCTGCTGAAGGTTTCGCGCCTCTACGGCCTGATTGATGAGCGCGACCGCTGACAGCATCTCCACGGCAACAAACAGCTCCTCCTGCAGCAGCTCCCCCTGCAGGACGCGGTTAACAGTTAGCACGCCATGTGACAGACAGGAAGTACGCGTCAGTCGGGTGTGGGTACCTGAGCCGTCCGTCTCTGCAGCTGCTGCAGCTCTCTGTGGTAAAGTGTCGCGGCGGAAGGGAACACCTCAGGCAGCTGGAGGTCAGGGGTCATCAGACAGCTGACAGTGTGTCTGGGGTCGTTCCCACGCAGTGACACGTTGACACTCTGCACCGCAATGTCCACTGAAACACACACAGGTTAGCCGACAGGTGTGGACAGAGGAGGGAGGTGCAGACAGGAAGTGACTCACTGTTCCGGGCTCTCTGAGCTTCCTGGTTGGCGACGGTGATGCCTTCCTGCAGCTCATCAGGCTCCAAAGGGTCAACGGAGCCCTGGTCCTGAGGTCACAGAGAGGTCAGAGGTCAAACAGAGTTCAGGTTCACACAGTCAGTAAACACATCAGTGATCTTGTACCAGAGCTTTCTGCTGGCGCTCTGCGGACAGCTGGTCCAGGTACCAGGGGCCGTTATCAGGACGGAGACCCCTGAGGGACAAACATGGCAGCTGCAGAGCCGAGAGCAGGGAGAGCTCATCGGCAGCATCCAGAGCTTCGTCCACCTGCTCCACCGCTGATCGAACTGAGAGACCATCAAAAAATAATCAATCAAACATCAGCAGAGACGTCATAAGGAGGAGGAGGTGCTGTTCTCTCACCGTTGACGAGGTTGATGTGGCCCTGGATCTCCTTCTGAGTCAGATACTCCTCATACATGTCCTTCTCCTCTGAGCCTCCACGCTGACACACACAAACACACACACATGAACACACACCTGTACGTTTTTTTTTTAAAACCAATCAGAGGTCACTGACTCTCACCCTGCCTGCCGCTTGCTCCGCCTTCCTCCTCCGCGCCTGCTGCAGCATCTCCTGGTAGATCCTCATCAGCGCCTCCTGCAGGTCAGTGAGCAGGGCAGCGGGGTTCCTGAGAGCCGCAGCCGTCACCTTCACGTCTCCTCTGTCCACCGCCTCATTAATGGCTACCACCGCTGCATGGACTGATGGGAGAGAATGCAGGGTTAATGCTCCTCCCCTCCCTGTGAGCTCACAGCCAATCAGATCGTCTCTCTCTACCTGCAGCTTCGTCCACAGACAGCTCATTGGCCAGGATTCCTCCGATCTTACTGAAAGCAGGCATCTGGATGCCATATTTGTCCAGCTCCAGCTTCATGTTGTTGATCTCCTCGTCTGAAGACACAGTGACAGGTTAAAGACACGCTCTCTGATTGGTCCAAAGATGTCACCTGATGAATGAGTGTACCTGTGAACTTGACTTTTCCATAGAGGTCATGGATCTGAGGAGCCAAACCCAGCCGGTACAGGTAGAAGCTGCAGAAAACAGAGTGAGACACGTGAGACAGCTGAGAGGACAGCTGAGAGGACAGCTGAGAGGACAGGTGAGACAGCAGACAGGTGAGAAGTGTACCTGAGAGCGTGGATACAGTAAACTGCTCTCGGCATGTTCTTCTTGTCGTACACATCTGTTGTCTCAGGATGGAAAATCTGTTGACAAAATCAGGTGATCACTATTGATTCAAACTGATCAGATTATCGATAACTGAATCCATCAGAGTCTTCGCTGACCGCTGGCAGGCCCAGTGTCGTCATGGCGTTCCTCCAGTGGTTGATGTTGTCAGTGTGACGGAACTGAAGCCCGACGGCCTGAACAGATCAGAGCAGCTGATTATCGATACTGATCAGATGATTAAACGTATATGTGACCTGCGCGTCATGTGACCTGGTATCGAAGCTGCTCGGAGTCGTAGATCTTCTTCAGAGGGACGGCGTTCGGAGCGAAGCGGTGACCCAGTTTAGCCAGAATGACGCCGTTTCTCAGCGCCTCCTCCAGCTCAGTGGGGGCAGGAAGCTCCTCTTCTAAACACGCCTCCATCCACCTGAACAGGTAAAACAACAACAACAGGTCAGCAAGAAGCTCCGCCCTCTCATCCACCTGACCAGGAAGTGCAACATGTTCTGCTCACTGACCTCTTTGCCTCCTCCAGCCTGCACAGATACTGATATGCCACATTTTGGATCCTCTGTTCATCCATCTGCTCTGCTGTCAGACGCTCATCTGCACACAACACCAGAGATGTAAAAAGTAGCAGAGAGCCATACTCGAGTAAAAGTACAGATCCTCTACCAAAAAACTATCTGAGTAGAAGTAGAAGTTTTCTTTAAGCACAATACTCAAGTAGAAGTATTAAAGTATTCAGTATGTTTTGTACTTAAGTATTGAAAGTAGTCTGCAGCCTTTAAAATGTACTCGAGTATGTAAAGTAACAGTAACAGTGAGGCTGCTGCTCATAGGGTGACCAGACGTCCCGCATATTGCGTTTTTGT
>JAVQJX010054879.1:0-11463 GCA_036025115.1 Ambassis agassizii
CTTTGTTCTGTCCACAGATACTGAACAGGAGGTCGCTTTGTGTGTGTGTGTGTGTGTGTGTGTGTGTGTGTGTGTATAAGTGCACTTTTTCTTAAAATCCACAGGGCAAATCAACCGATCTGTATTTAGTTTTTGTAGACTCAGAGCCTCTACAGTCTTTATTTTTTGGATTTAATGCTTATGAGAGAAAACCTTTCCCCCTCTCAACCTGTAGATGTCACTGCAGGTACACAAATGGCAGTAACTCGTTCCTCCATGCAGCCTACTCATCTGGTGTATATACTGTACCAGGCTAACAGGCCTGCTGATGCTGTGGAACCCTCCTGAACCGTAACAGAGGCTGTTTGTTTGCTTTTCTCCCTTCAGGGCAGTTTCAGTTTCAACAGTTCCAAATTGCAGCAGCATGTGTATGAAACAATCACCAGGATTTTCAAAAAGCACGGTGAGTACACTAAGCTCCGTATGTGTGCTTGTTTGTGAACACGACTCTCTGCTGCAAACCACTTGGACTTCTGACCTGCTGTAAGCCCATTTAGAGACCCCAACATCTGCTCTGGTGAACAATAAGTGCACTGTTGGGCAGCAGGGATTCTGTGCAGGTGCGAGTGTTGTTTTTGTGCACATTGCTGATGATGTCCAGCTGTACTTATTTGTTTATTCTCAGTTTGTATCAGCTCGCATGCATCAGTTCTCTCAGGGTGAGGTTTATATTATCTTGTGCAAATGTGGCAGTAAGAACATGATGTTTGTGTTTAGGTGCGGTGCGTCTCCAGACCCCACTTCTCCTCCCCAGAAACAGAAAGTTGTATGAAGGTAGCGAGCTGGCCTGCTTCATGGACCACAGCGGAATGCTGGTTACACTGCCCTATGACCTTCGCGTGAGTTTAACACGCACACATCCAGGTGTGCATGTCCACGCTTGCACACAGACATTAATTATACAACTATTTGCATCGGGCCATGCGAACATACACAGTGTGAGGTTGCAATCAGCAGCCGCCTTAGATCTGCTGCCTCAGGAAACCCTGAGGACTAAATGGTTGTTTCCACACTGTGATTGATTACAGCTTGGTATGCACTGACTTCACTGTCATTATACAAACGCACCCAATGTCTCTGTTCTCCCTTTAGATGGCATTCTCAAGATTTGTCGCCCGCAATAATATAACACACCTGAAGAGGTAATGTTAATGAAGCAATGTTATGTTTATGTCAACAATAGTTGTCAGCAGTCTGCCGGCACAGTCATGCTTCTAATTTCCATTTGTTGGTCTGTACAGAATCCTTACAGTCCTTACTCTTGATGTATATCTTCCTTAAGGTATAGCATTGAACGTGTCTTCAGACCGCGGAAGCTGGATCGTGCACACCCGAGGGAGCTTCTGGAGTGTGCATTTGACATTATCACACCTATCACCAACAGCCTACTCCCAGAAGCAGAGACAATTTACACCATCTCTGAAATAGTCCAGGAATTCCCTGCACTCCAGGTTACACACACTCACACACTCAGACTGCTTGTATTATTGTATTACAATCCATTCAACCTACATTGTGTGCTGTGCTGCGTCGCTGTGATTCTCCTTTAGGTAGAATAGTTTGCTCATGGGCTGTATGCGTCATTCTTTATTTACCTATGAATGTTATCAGCTCAACCAATCATTTTTTTTTTCTCTTCACATCCCAGTCACATTCCTAACATACTAAAAGTATGTGTAAGCCTGACTGATTTACACTGTATTTATTGTTTACATAGTAAATCTGTTATGTGCAGCTCTGTCCACTTCCTTCCCTCCATTCCAGTACAGTCCATTTCCTGTCCACATCCATCCCAGTGCTGCGTCAGTGTGCAGTCTCAGTTCTTTTGCATGCTTCATGAACCCAATCAACCTTGAGTCTGGCCTCATAGTACATCCTTGATAGATCCTGTTTCTGATCCTCTCCACCACCCAGCTCTTTGTGTGAAAGCTTTTAAGAATACGTGAGTCAGACAGAAGGCGAGCCGGACACAGTGGTCATTATTCACTGAGGTGCTCATTGTACAGCAGTGCTCTTGGTTTTGACTGTAATTGCAGCTGAAGGGTTAAAGGTGTGTTTGTGACTACAGGAGAGGAACTATAACATCTATCTGAACCATACCAGCTTGTTGAAGGCCATCCTGCTTCACAGCGGAGTCCCAGAGGACAAACTGAGCCAGGCCTCCAACATTCTGTGTGAAGCTATGGTCAGTAAAGGTTCACATGTCGCACATGGCGTCCATGTGTCTACAACAGCCATGCTTGTATGTGCACTGGTAACATTTTTCTACATCTGCAGAGTGAAAAGCTGACCAAACGTGAAGTGGAGGCAAAGTTCTGCAACTTTTCAATGTCGACCAACACTGTAAGTGTGCACGCAGTGTTTCTTTAGACATGCTCACATAAACACCAAGACCTCCCCTCATGTCTTGGTTTCAGTTACAGACCCTGTACAAGTACACAGAGCAGAAAGGGGATCTTCAGGAGCTGGCACCACTGCTCACATCACTCACCAAACAGAAGACAGCCGTCATGCAGCTGGCCAAGCAGGGCGTCAAAGACCTGGAGGAGCTCACTGTGCTTCTGCGCAGATTAGGAGTTAAACTGAAGGTGAGTTAGACTCCATGAGCGTTAAACAACAGCCCCTGTGTGTTTTTTCTGTCTTTATTATGCAGAACTGTCTCCTGTGTAGGTGGTGGTTAACTTGGGCTTAGTGTACAAGGTGCAGCACCACTCCGGAGTCATCTTCCAGTTTGTGGCTTTCATCAAGAAACGAAAGCGCACTGTACCTGATATAGTGGCTGCTGGAGGACGCTATGACCACTTGGTAGGTTTTACGTTTCATCCACATTCCACAAATCGGAACAAATGAATAAACCGTTATGGCAGGAATCTGCAGCATCATTTGAAAAATGGGGGCATTTTGAACCATGTGAACCACATTTTGTTTCAACTCCAACTCAAATGTTCTGTCTGTATTTTATTCATTCCATATGAAACATTATCTAAGGTATTTATGTGCTTTGTACTATCTAGTTCCAAGAATTCCGAGGGCCAGCTGCCCATCCTGTCCCCAAAGCAGTGGGGGCCAGTGTCGCCTTGGACAAAGTCTGCGCTGCTATGGCCAACATGGAGGAGCTGGTGAGACAGACAGGCAGACACATGCAAACGCACACACATACACACACTGAGATCTGACATTCCTAATTATTGTAATAAAGGAGCAGCCGGCTGAGATTCATATTTAATGATGTCTTATTGCAGTCGGCTGCCACACAGCCACTTTTAGAAACATGTTAATAACTATCATCACTGTGGCTCCCGTCTGTGTGGAGTTATTTTTGAATGGGCGTCATTTTCTATATTTTACTCAGATTGTGAAATGATTTTCTGATCATTTGACTGAATGTATTTTTTTCCCATTGTTACTGGCTGTGCTCCTATAGTACAAGTTGTTCTTTGTATCAGCCAACAGTGAGCTCCTGTGATGTACTGGTGGTCCCTGTGGGGCACTCTTCAATGTCCAGAGCCATCAATGTTGTCCAGAAGTTGTGGAGCACCGGCGTCTCTGCAGATATCGCCTACGATGTCTCACAGGTCAGCAGCATGACTACATTTTACTTTGGAAAACCATTATGAGCCAATTTTTATTTTAAGATGTTCTTAAGATGAGTTTTCTTTTAACAAACAGTATCCTGTTTTACTTAACCACAACACACTGTATGTACCCTTGAGGTCTTACGAAACTGTTGTTTTCATTTCCTTCCTGACGCAGCTTTGCAAAACCTTGTATAGTTTACTACCATAGTAACTTGTTATTATTCTGCTACCCTGCTAAAATTTGCAACACATTGCCACCACCTGTAAATCCATGCTATACTTAATCACTGGCAGATGTGTCTATGATGGATCAATCCACTACCACATGAGTATAAAATCCCCCCCGGGTGGCGGGACCTTTGCTGCATATGATTCTTCTGCTCTGTTTGTCCATATTCCCTGTCCATCTCTCCACTGCAATGGTCTAATAAAGGCAGAAATATAATATATATATAATAGAAAAAAAAAATATATATATAATATAGATAGCGTAGATATTGATGATGATATTGTGAAGATGTGCAAGCAGAGATTCAGTGAGTTTATCTTCACTCACTACTAACTGTGTAACTGAGAGATGATATTTGACTAAATTTGCCCTTGTCTCTGAATGTGTGTTTATGAGTAGACTATGGAAACCACTGTAAGACTCTGTGCACGCCTCCCTCCTTTGTCTTCACCTGTAGTAACATCATCCTTCCCACAGAGGGCAACACCTGACCCACTCACTGAGAAAAAGCATATACTGTATATTTGACAAACTTCTACTGAATGTTTTGAATGTTATCAGTAACTGTATTGTGATTGGAGGGATAGTCAGACTGCATTTTAAAGTAAAGCTCTTCATGCTCTGGTCCAAAACATGTAATGCCATGGCTCTGTCACACGCTTTATGTTTATGTGACAAACTGACCTGTTGTGTTTGTGTCTGTCCTGGCATTACCCTCTCCCCACACATTAATACTCCTCTTGTTTTTTCCTCCTCGACTCTTTAGGACCTATTGTTGTTTTAACTTTCCACTTCTGCAGTGAATAAGCATTTGCCTTAATGGTCGTCATTGTCTTTTGTACTGGCACCGGACACAATATGTTATTGGCCACCTTTATTTCCCCTGAGTCCTCAGAAGCAATTAGGAAAGGTTGGGTTTGATGGAAAACAGCAGTGTTTTCCAAATCATCAATAGCGTTTGAGGGTGGTTTTGTTGATTACCATGAAACACCTTCACCCATTACTCTCCCTCACTACACTTCCGTTAACACTGTTCACATACTGGCTTCTTAACAGACAGAATCTGCAGCTTTAACTCATCTGCAGGAGACGGGTCCTCTCTTTTAGCTTTTATTATCCAAATATGGCAAACCTTTTCCCTGCACAGTCAGCCGAGGCCCCAAGCTGCCCATCTGCCTTAAGGCAATGGCTTACCTATGACATAATGCGATCTGTCAGTGTGAAAGTTGTAAGAAAAGAGGAAGTATAAGAACTTACATGATGACAAGGCGAAGTGACACACACATATTTAAACAGACTTATGGTGCACTGAGTTTGTTCTGCGCTACCACTAGCAGAAGAGCTGAAGTTAATGAGAATAAATTGGGCCGACACAGACATAAGCATACATACTGTGCGTCATGGTTGAATGCATTACCTGAATGTACGTTGGTTTTGGTCGGGAAACCCGGATAGTTGCCTGACATTCTGGTTCCAAGCAAAACTCCACTTAAATGCTGCGGTCAAATTTTTTGGCCACAATCTGGTGTTGTCTGAGAATGAGCTTTTCTTACCTTCATGCTTTATTTGTAGCTAAGCCATGTCTTTCCTCTCTCTGGGCAACTATGATGCTTGTAGTATTTCTCAGTGCTGGTCAGCAGAGTTGTTGAGGTCACTTTTACTTGTAGTGAAGCTGCAGTTTGTCTAATCGTTTTACTTTTTTCTCCTTTCAGTCTCAGGAGACATTGTTGGACCACTGCAGGCTGGCTGGCATCACATGCATGGCCCTAGTTTCTGACAAAGAGGGAACCTACGTGAAGGTAAAAATCCTGAGTGTAATGGACTTGTATCATTGCAGGTCAAGATGCTCTCCAAATGGTTGTGTTAAGGCAGATTCATGGGAATGGTGCACATGCTTAAGTCATTTTCCTTCCTCAGGTCAAATCCTTTGAGAAAGACAGACAGTCTGAGAAGCGGATTCCAGAGTCAGACTTGGTGGACCACATCATTCAGAAATGTCGGACCAAATTCTTTGACGAGAGAAACATCAGGTGAAAAAATGTTTTAATGTGCTGCTCAAATGTTTATGAAGGATTTGATGGAGCTGTTCTCACAAATGTTTTCTCTGTAGAGAAATCTCTGAAAGCATCACTCTTCAGAACCCCAAAGGATCTCTGCTCAACAGCACAGGTACTGTGCTCAGCTCCATCTGATTACCTCCGTCCTAACATTAACAGTCAGCTGTATATTCTGGATATTTAATAGTAATGTCTTACTGCTGCTTACAACAATCAGACTTCTGTTTCTGCACTGGCGTGCTTTGACTCCACCAAAGTCCTTCATGCAATGTATTGCGTCAGAACATGATGAATGTCCTATCTGTAAAGCGTTTAGCCTAGTGTTGCATTTCCCTTTTTGGCGTTTAACTGATTTACTGAGAGTGACGAACAAAGACTAAACTCAAGTGTTAAATCTCACAGCATTTCTGGCACAAACACAGAGGTAACCAACAAACTGCTGTAATTAGACAGGGGCACTTTTTGTTGTCATCTGACTGGAATACATGCAAGTGTGTGATACTAAGGCGTGACTAACTGCTGTATATTGGGCATTTTATAAGCATACATTGTGGACCTTGCTTTTTATTTCCTGTCTCCAGGCTCCTCAGAGCAGCATGGAGGCAGTAGCACCACAAACATGAATGTGAACGTCATCAGTCCGGAGAAGGTTTCAGCGAGTACGAGACGACGCTACGAGACTCAGGTTTGTGATGCACAGGGGCATTCAGGCTCCATTTGTGGCATGAGATGCATTGTTAATCTCAAGTTTTCGTCTGGTATTCTTATGCATGTCTTTTGTCAGCCAGTCATCTAATAATAGAGCATTTTGGGATCCAGTTTGTACTTCTTCTTGTGCCTGTCAAAGTGTTGATTATGGTAAATTTAAAGCTATCCTGACAATGAAAGCTGTGATGCAGGAAAACGCCTCTCTGTCTGTCCATGTAAATCTGTTTGTTTTTTCATCATGGGAGTAAATATGAATTGCTTCCGCCCTTATGGCATTTCTTTCATTCTTACTTTGTTCCTCTCTTCTCTCTCTTTCATTTCAGATCCAAAGCAGATTACAGAATCTTGGTAGCAATTTACAGAACAAGAGCAATGACATTGAGGTTCTGGCAGTAAGTCCGCCGTTTATTTACTCCCTTTATGCCCTCCAGTCCCAGCTCCCCTTCTTTTTTTGTTGCTCTCCCACCTTATCTGTTGAACTCGTGTGAAATCACAGAGCGAAGAAAGGCCTTTTGATAGCTAAAACAACAAACGTCACGAAAAGCAGCCCTTTTATAGTTATTTGCCTTGTGTTTGAATTGCCCTGCTGGAGGTAAGATGGCCACCAGTCCATTCCGGCCACTACAGAACAATGAACACTAAACAGAAGGCAGCCAGCATGAAGTAAATGGCTGCCATGCCGCATATTCCAAAGACATTTGTAATCCTTGTTGGGGTCTGGAAAGCATCAGTACTGTAACAGTAAATATAAGTTATTGAAACATAATGATTATAACCACCTTAATGCTGGTAAGCAGTTACACAGGCCTGTGTTTGCTGCATGTCAGCAGCCTGTTTGTCTGTCAGTAGTATTCTCATGAGGCCACATGGAGCGCTTTCAGGCCTGCTGACAAAATAGAATTAATAGTTGATACTAGAGTGTTCTGGAAGAATTACACATCCTGTCTGTGACAGCTGGTGCAGCATTTGATTTTTTTCATTGAAAATACTTATCTAAATGTCTGTGATGTTATGTTCTGCGCATCATGTTGTATTGTTCGAGTATGAGATGAGGCTCCATTGTATAACTCTGCTGTGTTTATCCCACAGGTGGACCTGCAGAAGGAAATACTGATCAATTTCCTGTCTCTGGAGGTTGGTTCCCCTATTTGCTTCATCAAGAACACAGCAAAGTTAATAAAAGGCCACATCCCAGTGACGCCTGAGAGAGACGGGAGGCAAGGGAAGTGGAAAGAACAGCCAGTAGAGTTCAAGATCCTAGACAGGAAGAGGGGGATCCCGGCTCCTTCCTTACAGGCCTGTCTTGATGAGGAGTAGAGTGAGGGAACACCCCTGTATTTTCCACAGCCAGGGAGACCTGTGAAAGTCTAATAAGGCTTACATATGCAGCCATAGGAGGTGTTAATATCTACATTCCAAACTTCTTACCAAGACTTTGCTCATAAAATCCTTCAACAGAGGTTAAAATAAGACTAATTATATTATGAAGAAACATGAAGAAAACTGAAAAGGGCTCATAACACTGCAATTATACAAACCAAAGCCTCCAGCTCTGGAATGAGTGGGCCACCTCTACAGTCAGCACATGTGTCAAAGACAACACATTCAGTATATATAAAACCTATGACAATGCACAGTGTGTATAGCCAGGCTGGCAGGAAGGGTCTGTTTTAAATACACTAAATTACCCCAAGTCACACAAGAAACCAAAGAAATCTGTAAAGCCACTGTTGTTTTGTGGCTTTGCTGCCCTACTGCACTTGACATGCAAAAATATACTCCAAGGCAGCAGATGAAAAACCCCATTCATTCCTCCAAAACGCTGGCTGCTTTTGGAGTTTGTTACAAAACATAAAGAAAATGGCACCATGTGAGACGTGTTGTCGGCGTGATTGCGTGTTTTTCAGCCTGCTTTCTTTCTTACTTGTTTTTTTTTCTTCTTCCCTTTGCAGTTTGATAGTGAAGACCAGTTCAACAGCAGTGTAAAGACTTTGCTGTCACGCCTCCCTAAGCAGCGTTACTTGAAGTCCATCTGCGATGAGATCCACCACTTTAAGATTTCAAAAAGGTGTGTAGACAAGATTTCTCCATTCTGGGCCATTAGTATGTGGTAGTAAGAGGCCATGCTACCTATTCATTGATTCATAGTTGATCATGCACTAATGATGAAAATATTTCTCCTTCTAAAAAGTAAAGAAAGAGCAGGAACAAAGGATTATTCAGACATTTTCCAAACAAACTTGTCATCAGCAGGAGTCAGTGGGGTAGACGACATATTTCTCAGCACTACTAACTGGAATGAAGCATGAGACAAACAGTTAAATATGTAAAAAAGGCAAGAAGGCTGACTTCCTTTTATAGGCAGCTGCCACTCCAAAGCTCCAACCAAGCCCACATACTCCAGGTGCAGCAGTGAAGCCAGGCCTTCAAAGGGAGCTGTTAGACAGATAACTACTGCCTTGCAGAACAAGAAATCCTCCGCTGATCCTATTTCCTGAGGTGAAATCTGTGGAAGGATTTGCCTTGTTTGGTCTTCTGATGTCTGGCGCTTAACACCCCAGTCGATTGACACTAAGACTGCAGCTGGGAGGGTGTTGGGGGTTCCATCTAAATTGTAGATGGAACAGTTAATATTCTCAGGCTCCCCTAACAGAAGTATTTTTTCTCTTCAATGCTAAATCCTCTGTGTTTGAGCTTGTGTTGTGAGCACCCATTGAGAGCAACTCTGTGAGGGATTCAGCAGGATTTTCTCTTTCATGAATGAGATGGTAACAAGAAAAATCAAAGCCTCTCTTTTTGGCTTCCTGTTTGCCTCTCCAGAACAGTTGGTTTTAATTTCCTGTCTCTGCTGTGTGTTGCCATTTAGGGGGTAAAAGACTCGACTGATAAATGAGGCAACAAAGCATATATTCAGCATGAGTGTTTATACTTTTGTTGACTTGTTTTCATTGAATTCATGGCACAGGCAACTGCGGCCAGCTGAGTGGGTTAAGGTCTCATATAGCAATCACCTGGCTGCAGAACAACCGTAAACTAAACTTATCCCGGGGGTTTGGAGTACACTGACCTTTTCGTTTGAGCCGAAACGACTGTGGTCAAGACCTGCATGTAAATCTGTGTCTTGACTGCTCTGTTAACATGTCTGCAACCATGCTAGCAGCATGCTGAGAATGCTTAGAGTAGTGCCATGGGCTAATCATCATCTGAGTGTCTTTTTTTTTAAAGTTATGTTCATTTCTTCGATGACTTATGGAGCTCTGTGACCCTGGAATCTTGGCAGGGTTGACTCCTGTTATTTTAACATGGCTGGCTTCTTAATCCAGAGAAATCTTCTTGGAAACTGTCCTGACTGAATTTAGTTGTCCTGATTTTGAGATGTTCCATTTGGATGTGCACATTAATATGTTTTAATATTGTTGGAAACTTTATAACAAATATTGTTCTCTTTCAGGGTGGCTGTGGTGGTCTTATACAGCTATAAGGACGACTACTACAAAATCCTCCTGTGAAAATCACAAGATTCTTCTGGCCTGGGAGACATTTCTGCTTTGTTTGAGTACAGGTCTCAGAGACTATTTTTTTAAATCCTTGGTCCTACAGAATCTGCTTTAAGATTTACTCATTAATGCATTTTCCATTTGGAAAGTATGAGCCCCAAAGACACATGAATTTCTTTTACCATGTTGAATGTTAACACTGCCCCTGCATCAGACCCAAACGTTTTTCTCAAACCTTTCAGTGTTTTGCGCTACTATGACAAATAGACTTTATTGCCTTAATAGAAAAAAACAGTATCTGATGAAGAAAGGGCTTTTTACTGAGGATTATGTGAGTACAAGAGTTATACATTTCTAAGAAACAAGTGGATGGATAGAAGGAATAAATCACTCTTTCCCACATGCTGTGAGTTGGTGTGTGTTTGTGTACATGGTGCCTGTTGTCAGTCAACAATCTGAATATTGAACCATTAAGCTACATCTCACAGAAACTGATACTCATGCTGTTATTGCTCAGTTGCGACAGAGGTTGGGGATCTTTGGGGAGTTATGAAAATATCGTAAGCCACACTTTCCAGTATTTTGGGTTGCAGTTTTTGAAGCCTGGGAAACTGACCCCACTGTTTGTTTTATTGATTCTTCCGGAGAAACTTCCTCACCTTTAAGTTTATGAGCAAGCTTTGGAGGACGAGTCAAAACAACAGCATGGTCTGCACTTAGGATTATCCAGGTTTCCAGGTCTGGCATCCCAGTCTTTGTTTTCCGGTGTTTTATTAGCCCTTTGCATAGATGAGAGGTTATCTTGCTCTTCGTTTCTAGGTAGTACTGACTCACAAGACGTTGCCCCCACTTTTCGGAAACAGCCCACGTCCACTAAACCCTGTCTGCGCTACTGAGAGAACAACCGTGGAAAAGCGAAAGAACATGATCAGATTCAAAGCTACTAAAAGAAGACGAATTCGCATTTAGAGCAAAACTCCAGAACCAGATGTGCATGAGTTAGTGGAGCAAAGAGCACTAACTGATACCATCTTGGTTGACGTCAGTACACTTGGGGGGCCGGCTGTTCCTCAAGTTTAAATATCATCAGTGCAGGCCATTTTGGTTCACACATTTATTTTCAAAATAAGTGTAAATGTTACAATCCATCATCTAGGAAACATATTTACAAGCAACAGTGAAATAAATAAGGTATAGAATATAGCAGATAGAAATGGAAAATGGTCTACAATGTACAGCAGCTTTGGCTACTAAAAGTTCATTTTCAAAAAAAAAATCTCAAACTATAGTTTAGTATTAATAAATAAAGCTATGTGAAAAAATAAATAAGGTACTCTTCTGTCCTACTTCTTTAA
>JAVQJX010054883.1:0-13218 GCA_036025115.1 Ambassis agassizii
AGATTGATTTTTTGCATCTTAGGTTAACTGTCAAAGCACTGCAGGGGGTTCATTTCAATGCATTTATTTTATTTTGAAAGGTCATATAAAGGGCAGGACGTTTTAAATACAAATAACACATTAACATAAGGCGTGCTCTGACAATGAAAACTGTTAGTAATGTCTGAATTTGAACTTCAGAATGAATTTTGGATCATTTTTTTCCCTAAATATAATTGTTTTTATTATTTTATTTACAATAATTAAAGGGAAAAAACATTTGCTTAGCATTTTTTGGTAATTGCAGTATGTGTGTGTGTATAGAGTATTTTGGTGTGCTCAGTGCCTTATGTGCCGAATATGCTTTGTGCCATATGTGAAACAATAGACTCATATTGCAAAACATCCTGAGCCCTTGCAGCCATTCTGGTTTTAGGAGTTGCAGAAGTTGTAGGTCAGTCAACCAGAAATAACCCAGAACACACTGTACTATATACTACACAAGTAGTAGTATTAAATCACAAAGCTTCACACTACAAATAGTTTCATAAGACTAACAAAAAGAAAAGTGTATCTATGAGTCACTGTTTTACCTGACAAAAGGTGAAAGTCTATAGAGGTATTGTATTTTGGAAGGTGCATCAGCACTGTTTCCATCCATAGGTAGTGGTCTGAACAGAGAGCACTAATGGAATAATAAACTGCAGAGGGCTGTGATCCAGGCGCTGTGGATGGAAGTTGTAATGATGGCCTTGAAACAGACATCCATGTTGACTATAAATGAAGAGAAACGATTCTGTGTGCCTGAGTGTGAAGGTTCAGTGAATGAAAAGATGTGAAGGACGATAAACATTGGAATTGCTTTCGATCATGGTCAAGGGATCGATTTTGCTTCTTCTTTTTTTTTTTTTTGTTCCAATGCTGCAATGCGGTTTGTAAAAATGTGTTTGTATGCTGTAGACATAATGATTGTGAGCTGTGGCTTCATTTGTTGGGTGTATTTGGATAATTGGTTATAAAAGCACTGGCTTGTATTGTATTCATTTGCTTTGTGTCGTAGTGATTTTTCTGTTTTGTGTTAAGGGGATTCAGTCAGGCAATTTTCGCAATCAAATATCTCTCAGTTGTTTAAGTGGGATTAAAGGAACAGTTAATCGTACAAAAGCACATGTAGGTCATAGCGTGCATTCTCTTTGTCGTACAGAGTGTGTGACACTCCTGTGCTTTTTTTCACCACGGGTGGAATGTCATCTGCAGCCCTGTAGTCTTGGCTTTTGGAGAGGTTCTGACTCAGAGTGTTGACCGGCGTCTCTCAGCATCGTTCCTGCATGTCATGTTTGAGCCAGTCGGCTTGCAGGGATTCACACAGGGAAAACAATTCATGACTAATAAGGAAACAGGAAAAACCATGTGACGCGAGATGTGGCGTGTCGTGCAGCATCAGCAGTGGAGAGCTGTGGCAGCGGGTGGGTGGAAGGGAGAGCCGCAGAGTGAGCGTTCACTCCCACATTCCACTTTTGCGTCAGTGATGACCCACTAAACTTCTCTGGAGGGATTAAAGAAAATGATGTCAATATCATTGACACCACTGCTTCTTCTTGTTTATAAAAAAAACTGCATCTAAAAAAGATGAACACAGAAAAACATCCCCCACAGTATTTCTCGGTTTAAGTTGAAAGTAAACACTGAAGTAAGTAGCAGTAATAACCCAGTTCTTACTATAACATCCTCTGAGGACACACACTATTGGTTAATTACTAAAGTTATACTCTTACTTTTCTTGCTCCAGTGAGGAGGATGTGGGTCATTATCAGTCAACAGTCCTATTGAAAAGCTTTCTTCACTTTTGTAAACAGTTTATTGACAAATTTTCTCACAATTTAAAGTATGGGAGTCCTGGGAGAGAAGTAGGTCAGTGTTACAGCATTATATAAGTGTTAGGTACGAAGCAGCCCAAACCCCATTTGCTCTCACGTGCCTTTTAAACTGTGAGTATTGCAGGAGAATTGCGCCATTTAATGGCAATGTGGAGCCAGTGCACTGAGTCAGGCTAGACATGGCTGACTTCAGAGGAGGAATGAGCCAACGCATAGTAATAGCGTGTGTTAAAAGACACAAAGAGAAAAAAAAATGTTTTTGGCTCAACTTTTTTTTTTCTTGGTTATTATTCCTGACCGAGATATCAGCTTTTTCAAGTTGTTATCACCCACGACTGCAAACAATGAGTCATCTCATCTTTGTTTGTTTGAAGGAAAAAAAAGGGGGGATAAAAAGGAATAAAATTGTTCACAAAGCCAAAAAACACCAAGCCCATGTCTGAATGTTTAATGTCTGATATCTGAATCAACCATCACTAAACATCTTACATCTGAAAAGAAAAATGTGTCCGTTGCCCCAAAAGTAGTATTAAAAATTAATGTTCAATATGTAAAATATGTGGCATAAAATATTTTCGTTTCTATATTTTGTTACCGTCTGAGGGGACTCTAAAAAGTGATGAACATTGTGAACAAAAGATGAAGAATCAGGATCTGGTCCGTCACTTTTTTGGGGTCCACTGGAAAATTTTTGAAGCATCTTTCATTATTAATTAGCCAATGTTATTTCTCCTTTATTATGCAGATCAGTGTGTCATGGTGTCATCTAAAGTTTAAACTCCTTGAATCAACACAACTTTGTATATCTCATCCTTTACATTTGGACTGAAGCCTCCTGAGCCTCCTTCTGTTCACTCATATGGATCATATGAGTGAACAGCAGCATTAGAAGTCTCAGGCTGATGGAGACTCATGCGTAGCTTCTCACATCACCACGCTGCTTGTTCTGATATCAGATCCTGCTGCAGAGGAAGAAGGGCCGAGCCAAGCAAGCGCCTCGCTGCCAGCTGTCGAGCTGCCAAGGAAACGAAAGGGAGATGTGGATGAGAGGTCAGACAGCCATGTACAGTAAGAGGAGTGTAACACTGTTTGTGGAGAAAAACAAGCTCCGTGTCGTTTATGTTTTCTCTCTCACTGTAACACTCTGTGTTTTTTCGTACAGGCAAAGTCTTGACCTCCAGATGGATGATGACCTCAGCAGGTAAACTGTACACCTTTCCACTGTGCCTGCCTCTTCAGAGAAAATTTGCAATTAAAGTTTTTCATTTTCTATACAGATCTGAGGGGGAGGATCAGCAGGTCAAAATGAAATGTTTCAGGTGATTATATTTGAATATTAAATTACACGTCCAGCTGTGACTTTGTGTCTGTGATCGTTGTCATTCAGTTTGTGGTTTATTTGAAATCATAATGAATCTCACAGACTTAAAATAGCTGCATTATGAACTTCTTTGTTTCTCTCACATAATAAAAAAAAACAGCAGCTCCACCTTTGATTTGATTTGGACTGTCTGACTGTTGAATCCACAGGGAGCCTCACAGACAGATTGAAAAGAGGCGGAGGGACAAAATGAACAACCTCATCGATGAGCTGGCGGCCATGATTCCTGGATGTCAGCCCATGGCTCGAAAACTTGACAAACTCACCGTGCTCAGGAAGGCCGTGCAGCACCTGAAAGCTCTGAAAGGTAACTCCAGACACGCCTGCTGATATGTTGTGGTTCAGTCTGAAAGCTCCGCCTGTGTTTCCAGCTGGGACGAGCAGCGCCTTTCCAGACTCAACCCACAAGCCTTCCATCCTGCCGCACGATGACCTCAGGCACCTTCTGCTCAGGGTCAGCTGCTCATGTACAACTAGTCTGGTTTGTTTTCTACGTTTGTCAAGTCTGTCTGTTAATATGTGTGTTTGTCTGTCAGGCCGCGGATGGTTTCCTCCTAGTTGTTAGCTGTGACCGGGCGAAAATCCTGTTCATCTCCGAGTCTGTCTCCAAGATCCTCAACTTCAGCCGGGTGTGTTGCACTGGTACATCACACACTCTGCTGTTGTTAGTAGTATATTAGCTATGTAATGAATATTTTATATATATTTAGGACAATACTTCAGTTGGAACAATGCAAAATCATTGGTGAATGATTAGCTTGTTCAGTCACATTTGTTTATTTTCTATTTTTATGAGATTATATATTCTATATAAATGTCTCCCCCCGTTATTTACTCTCAGCTCGTGCCCTGCTGCTGTGTGCACAATAGATTTACTTTACTACTCTGTAAAGCCACAGATACTGCACACTGTCTGCACATTTTATGAGAAAACGAGTATGCATGAAACATTTTAATGAAGCTCTAAGTAAAACTGTATCATCCTGGCCAGCAGTCTCTGTGCTTTCGTGCAGTTTTTGAGGGAGTTTACAGAGTCACACCTGCTTCACATTCTTGATGGTGAAACTCAGAGACTGACTGTGGGCAGAAGAGCAGGGATTAGGAGGGATGAAGGAGCAAAGCATCTAAAGAAAGCCGACTCCATGTCTGCAGGGCAGCATGTGTTTTATGGAGGGCTTTCCACTAAACCATGAGTGCACACATGCTGCAGCAAGTCCTCACTTACAGACACATTTATTGTTTGCTGAGTTGGTGTAAATAGATGTGTGTGTATTTTTTTTTTAATGTATTCACAGTTGGAGCTGACTGGGCAGAGCCTGTTTGACTTCATCCACCACAAAGACATCAACAAGGTGAAGGAACAGCTGTCGTCCTCTGAGCTGTACCCTCGCCAGCGCCTCATTGATGCAGCAAGTAAATGAACCTTTATGGAAGCATCTATGTATCTATGTATGTTACCAACACTTTTTTTTTTTCTCTGTGCAGCCGGGGCTCAGGTCCAGGTGGACTCCCCTGTGAGGGCGTCCCACTTGACCAGTGGAGCTCGGCGGTCCTTCTTCTGTCGCATGAAGCACAATCGAGTTACAGGGAAGCAGGAAGAGAAACAGATTTTGCCCAGTAGTTCCAAAAAGAAAGGTGGGTTCAGACCTATGATGACCACCGCCCTGCTGAAATACTACATGAATGGGTTATACACAAGATGTGTCGGATAACGAGATGTAATAGACGCACAAACGCCACATAAATGCGCACACTTCCCACCAGTTCTATTTTGGATCCATTTCTGTTATCTTGCTCTGCTCTGAGCTCTTGAGGTGAATCAGCTGAGAGCCTGTGGGAGTTGAAAACATTTGAGGTATTCAGCTTTTTGTACACAGTGCTGTTCAGTCAAGGACTCTTTGGCCCAAATATATGAAGAGGAAGAGGAGGAGGAGGATGTGCACCAAAAGATATTTAAATGTGTTTCTAGGCTATGAGGTCAGCATTAAGACAGCTGGTGGAAAACTATGAAATGCAGCCGTGCTTCCATTGGGACTGAAGGAGACGATCTGATTAGAATGTGGAGGAGATGTTGTCAAAAGGGTGGTGTAGCTGTACCCCTCCTTCTCCTCCTGCAAACAGGTGGAGACAGTTTTGCAAGTTTTCTGGGTTTTCTAAATGTCAGTAGGCCATTAATAACAGTAAGGATGAATGTGTTTTACACTTTACAAGCAAAGATGCTGTAAGGACACAAATATGTGAGTGAATATGACCAATTTCTTTTCCATGCTCTTCTGAATGTGGGCCAGTTTTATAGAGTGATTTCCTGGAAAAAAAATTCAGAGTTGAGACTTTTTTTTTTCACCCAAATAGATGCCACATTTCAAAACGCATTGTCCTACACAGGAAGTAGGTCAGTGTTATGGCATTGTGTAACTGCAAAGTAAGGAGATGGTCCAAACTCTACTTAGAGTAAACCTAATGATGGAAGCGGAAAGAAGAGGCTTGGCTCCACCTAGTGGTTCACTTAGCAACTGCAGTATACGGGAAGGAAACAGGCAATGCTTTTAAACTGTATTAATATTTTGCTTTCATGACACAGTGGCACACTATGGGAATTGTTATTTAAATGCACATACTTCAAAGTAAAGTGAGTTTTTGAAATTTAGATGGACAACGCCATCACTTTCCGTATCTTCCCTCACACAGACTCTTACAGATACTGTACACTCCACTGCACCGGGTACATGCGCAGTTGGCCGAGCAGCCAGCTGGACCTGGAGGGTGAGGTGGAGAAAGAAACCCCTAGCCTGACCTGCCTGGTGACGATGTGCCGCCTCCATTCTCACGCGTGCCACCAGCCTTCCAAAGAAATAAACGTCAAGCCCACAGAGTTCATCACGCGGTGTGGCATCGACGGCAAGTTTACTTTTGTAGATCAACAGTGAGTTTCCCGTTTCTACCTCCACCTGCTCCATTTCGCTTTCTGTCTTGGATGGTAAACTAAACTCCCCCTGTGTTCCCAGAGTCACAACAATCACCGGTTATTTACCGCAGGAAGTTCTTGGCACATCGTGTTATGAGTACTTCCACCAGGACGACCTGCAGCACCTTGCAGAGAAACACAGGCAAGGTGATGGAGTGAAATGCTGTTGGCAAAATTCATTTCATATTTACATCATTAATTTTTTAATTTTTTAATATTTACATCATTTGGTGTTGAGACAGTGTTTGTAAATGCTGAAAGTCAAAGGGAAAAAAAACCCTCATTTGATGTTTTAAAGTTCTCATGAAACATATGTTTTTCATGTCTGTAATTGGTCAGCATAAGTAACCCCTGCCCATCTTCCCACAGCAGTCTCTACAGCTTCCTACTAGCTCAAAATGTAAGCAGCTGTAACGGGGGAGGGACATAAACATCTGGGAAAGCATTCGATTGGATGCAAAATTTGGACACATCATCATGTGCACGATGAGTCGTCAAGTAATTTTCCAGGGGAAATAAAAATAAATGCCATTAAGAACATCACATTTTTTGCCCATGTTGAGTAAAACACTGCAGTTGATGTGTGTAATGTGCAAGATATACCATAAAGAAAAAAAAAAAAGTCATGGGGACTTTAAAATTACAGCCACATTTTTCTCAACTCTGTGCTGTGCTTTGTGATGACAGTCGTGTCCAATCTCTTGGCAGTTCTTCGAAGCAAAGAGAAGATTGAGACACAGTGCTACAAGTTCAAAACAAGATATGGCTCCTATGTTTCACTCCAAAGTCAGTGGTTTAGTTTCACAAATCCCTGGACCAAAGAAGTTGAGTTTATCGTGTCATTAAACAGGGTAATCTCGTAAGTATCGATGGCTCCGTAACACCTCACATACTGTGGGAGGCTCATGGTGTTTTTGTTGATGCGTTATAACTGGGAAAAGAATATGATATTTTAATGTAGTTGACAATGAAGCGTTTGTGTTACCCACACAGTTGCCATAATACAGCTTTAAAGTGATTTGAATACAGCTCTCATTTGCACCAACAGGGGGCCAAGTCACGCAAAAGATGAGGAGGAGGCAGGCAGCTCCAAAGCACTACAAGGTAAGAAATACAGACTTTTTTTTCCTGTTATTACTGTATGTATTTGTGTTTTTTAATGTGGCCTTTGTTGTCTGTCCTCTTCATCAGAAGACTCAAAGCAGATACCAGTAATTCCTGGCCTCTCCAGTGGAGTGGGCACAATGATCTACGCTGGAAGCATAGGGACCCAAATCGCAAATGAGCTTGTCGATTCCTACAGGTACACGCTGTGGGTTCAACCGGTCAAAATAATAATTATTCATTATGCATTATCTGCAAATACAATGAACTTTAATACAACCTAATCACTCCTACATTTCATGTTTCATGTTTTTAAATAAATATTTTTGCGATTTCAAATTCAATTTTCTAAAGTATTGGTTTATTTATTATAAAGGGTGAACTCGTCTCCATCAAGTGGAGCTTCCAGTCCGTTCGGCTCAGGCCAGGAAAAATGTCCACTGGTGTCCCCACAGACCAGCAAGAGTGTGAGTGACCTCAATGAGAGGAACATCCAATCACGATAAAGATAACACAAAGCATAACAGAGCGGTTGCACTGCTCCTGAGCCCTGCGTCTCACTGATGTGTCATCACATGTAGCAGAAAAGCTCACTGTAAGAGAGAGTGTCTGACAACAGCAGTGTGTTTTAAATGACGCACTTCAGTGGAGAAAGGCAACGCGGGCTCCTGTGCAGGCTTTTAATGCATTCATGGTTGGTTGCAGGGATCCAGCAGAGAGGAGCCAGCAGGCAGTTCATCTCAGTCCCAGTCCGACACGAGCACAGCGGCTGGCACAAGCAGCGCCACTTCTGAGAGTGCAGGTACAGTCTGCAGGATATATAATAATTAGACTGGAAAAAAAAACTTTGAGATGAATTGATGATTTTTTTTTACATAAGCGCTGATCATCCCAGCCTGTGGTACTGTTGAGAATTGTATTTTTCCTAACTCCTTTTTTCTCCCTTTACCAAGGCGAGCCGTCTCAGTTGGACTTAGACAGCATGGTAGTGCCAGGCCTGAGCAGCTTCAGCAGCGATGAGGCAGCCATGGCGGTCATCATGAGTTTGCTGGAGACGGACATAAACATGGGTCAATCCGGGACCTTTGAGGACTTACACTGGCCTTTCTAGAGGGTGTTCGCACTTTCAGCACCTCTCTCAAAATCTTGTGCCGTTTTCTTGCTGAAATGAAAGTCCATTCTGATCTGCCTGATAAATTACCCGGCCTTGTACAAGTGAAGCCACTGGACTAGTACACACAACACGTCACACCTAAGGATGACTGCTTGAGGAGTACGTCATAGGAAACGTTAGCTTACTCCTTGCTTGAAGGAAAGTGCGGTAAAGGAACTCTGGAGCCTGTGTTGTGTCGAGT
The DNA here is from genome assembly GCA_036025115.1 of Ambassis agassizii. Classification (NCBI taxonomy): domain Eukaryota; kingdom Metazoa; phylum Chordata; class Actinopteri; family Ambassidae; genus Ambassis; species Ambassis agassizii. The sequence goes on from JAVQJX010054883.1 coordinate 8,662, forward strand.
CAGTGTCTTCTTCAGTGACCTTGAGGAACTTAGAAGGAGACTTTCCACAGTGGAATGCTGCTGATCCGGAGGAGAATCAGACTTCTGCCATGTGCAGTGCTGCTACAGAAACCCTTCGAACCTTTCTGTACACAGTGAGGGTTTCCACAACACGGCCTGATTGTTCACAGTTTTTTAAAAACACTTTTAAAGATCCCCACCAGATGTTAGAATTTAAAAATACTCTGATGAGCAACGTCTTGCCCAACAAGTATTGAAGAAAGAGGAAGAGAATGTATCTCTAATTTATTCCCTTGTTATGATGAGAACTGCAGTCAAATATGGTCCATTTGGTCACACTCTTAGTTACATTCCAGCTTAGCTGTGCAGTCTGAACATACCAAAGCTATTGTAGCTCAGATTCACAAATTCACAGAGAGTATCATTTCATAAACTGGTAAAAACAGAATTTACACCCAAGAATCAAACTTGAATGAAAAGAACAGTGAGATTGTCAAAGAAATATTTTATTGCGCCCAAGCAGTTCCATATTCTCTGTCGATACACTGTTTTACAGTTGTACTTGATTGGGTAAAAACTTTAATATCATTATTTCAAAAGCTGACTAGAGAGCTAATGCTAATTAAAAACTATCAAGGGAATGCTTTACTGCAGGACTGTTCTTAATAAATACTTGAATATTGACTCCTGTTTACAGTTTGGTCCCACGATAACGAGGTCTCATCTGGTTTGTTACATGAACTACATTCTGACTAATAAATAGGAGAAAGACACACTTAAAACACATATTAACGTGGTTGTAAAGTGATTCTGTGTTTAATGTGAACGGACTGAGCCCCACTCTGCCTATACTGTGTACTCCTAACATTTCTGTGAAGGTGATTTACTGTAATGACTGATCTCCTGGGAAAAAAATATTAGCAAGCCCACTGTGGATGAATGGATGAGAGCTTCAGTGAAACATTCTGAGGAGGACAGACTTCACGTTACTGTTGTATCATGTGTTCCGTTACCCCAGAGTAGTGTTTGAACAGCCAACAGCAGCTCACATATGAACTCTAGTATTTGTGTTTCCACAGATAAAAACATGTTGCAGTCTTTGAATGTTCACTTACCACAACAGCCTACAGTGAGAAGAAATTGTGTAAAAGTATTGTGTAAAAAAAAAGAAAAGTATCCTGATATCCTGAGTCTTATCAGAGGAAGGGCAAAAGAAACAGTCCGGCCATAATCATCATCAAGCTGATCTCGTCACAAAAAGAACCCCTCTAATGTACTGTATGCTGATATTAACATTGTAAGAGTATGTGATGGTGGATTGTAGCGTCAATGCAGCTCGCATTTACTCTGGTTATATCACTGGCTCCTTTGAATCTTGAAAATATAATGTGATTGCGTTGCCTTGAATACGTGTTGTTGTTCCTGATGGGTTTCGGCTTTAGAAGCAAAAATGGACAATATTTGCTGATGCCGTCTGTGCCATTGGAAATGGACGCTAAGGCATATAACATGCCCTCCTATCAAAAAAAACAAAGCTGTCTGATGTTTGTATGTTATGCTTGTTGATGTATCTGCTGTAACACAGAACGGTGGCAGAAGTCTTTGATAGTAAACTATTTTTTTTAACGAGATGATGCAGAATTCTTTTTTTTTTTCATTTTAAGTTAATGTTTTGAATAATGAGGTTATATTTTAAGGCTCGCAGATGTCTATCCATATAATATATGTCACAATTTATTATACTTCTACTTCTATGGTACAAAGTGATTGAAAATAGGTATACAGTGTTACTTTTGTCCTCTGTCAAGTGGTCAGGATGCATATTCCTGGGTTTAGAATTCAACCATACCCTGATGATACACCTTTTGTTTCATTCAGATTAATGTAAATGTAACACACTCTCTGTTTACAGAGGTTGCTAATATCTTTACTCATTCTCTTTATTTCCTCTTCCACCCAGGCAGAACATTTGTTTGGCCTTGGATAAATAGAACAGTGGACCTATAAGCACACCAAACCTGGGGAAGAACAAGGCTAGTTCAATGACGGTGCACATGGTATTGTCTGCTCTTTCATTCCTGAAGATTAAGTACAGCAACAGGGGGCACATCATCAGGATTGGGAGGTAAGACATCACTGCAGGTATCACCACAGCCAGCACGTTCCCCACCGCCTGTCTCTTCATGGGTGACTCCGAGTGGGTCTGGTTTCTGTGTGTGGCGTGGGCGGGACTTTTCTGCCGCAAAGCCCGGACCAAACCCCCGAGGCAGGCGAGCATTATGATGAAGAGCCAGGAGTTGATGATGGAAACGGGCACCAAAACAATAGCAATATTGGTTGTTAGACCTATAAAAATGGATATGTGGATAAAGGGGGGGAAGTTGGAGTGAAAGTTGGATAAGAAAATACAGAATTATTTGAGTACAAAAGAATGTGTTTGTACTTTGTTTTGTTTTTGTGATAAAACTAGCACATACCTGCACCCAGGCAGAAGGACAAGGTGAGCAGCCACACTATGGCCGAAACAGCCATTCGCGGCTCCCAGTTCTTCATTCTGAGGTACAGCACGGGTTTGGACACTGCCATGTAGCGCTCGATGCACATACAGGCCAGCAGCAGGGGGCAGCCAAGGAGGTTAAACATGCTAAAGAAGTGCTTTGCCACATCTTGTGGAAGTTTGTGGATGGTGACTTCAGAGACAAATAGACAGTTATAAGTTTAGCACAAGCTATATACATGTAGTGACATGCGTATGTGAGTCCAGCCTCACCTGATTCTGTAGTGTTGGTAACCGGATTCACTTTTGTGTCAAACAACAGGCCGACAGGCGTTACACACAGGAAGACAAGATCCATCACAACAATATTCACACCTAGAACCTGAAGAACAAACACAAGTTTACTTTAAATGCTATTCATGCAGTCATTCATGAAAGCCTCACTTCCACCCTCTGGAAATAAAACGTAGATGCCACAGATGTTCTTGTTTCCTTCACATTCATGCAGATGCAGAAAGGAATTCATAGTCATGTAACATAATAGTCAAATGGTCCAACCTGAGATGATGACAGGGATTTTCTTTCCCTTAATAACAACCAGAGCACGACAGCGTTGGCAGCCACGCCGATGATCAGGACTAAAATGTCAGAGACCAACCAGACATCGTGCCACACCGTTAGACAGTCTGCCCGGACCGTGTCCAAATCATTACCAGATCGTAGTAAGGCCATGATGCTGTGAAGGATAAAACATCTTTATAACATATGAATGATTATTGTGTATTTTGTTCAAGACTCTGGACCACACTGAAAACAACTGACACTTAGTGTCATCAGTTCAAATTGTAAATATTTAGCCAAACATAATTGCATAAAATGTTTTTTTTCTTCCTGTGTTTTATATAAATGTAAACAGCAGCTCACCTCTTTGTACGTCGTCCTCCAGTGTCACAGTCCACACGACTCCCACTGCAAACCGCAGACACATGCAAACACACACACGCATAACTATGTGTGTGGCAGACAGAAAACAAATGAGCAGGTGTTTAGTGTTGATTTTTCCATCCTTAAATGCAAAAGTGCCATTTGTATGAGGTTCATCACACAGCAGCCGATGCTGATTTTCACCACTGTTTTTCCTTTGCACATTAACAAAGGCGTGAAGGCAAATTGAAACTTCTGCCTCCTGTTTTTGTTTTACTCTCAGAATTGATTGATTGATTTGAACTCTCCTTGATCACTGATTTGGTATAAACGGATGAGAACAGATCAGTCATTTTAAAAAGTTAAAACAGCGAAAATATATAATAGCCTAAGATACTACAAACTAAGCAGGTAGCCTACACAGAAGCAAGTAGTACATCCAGAATCCATCCAACAACCAACCTGTATGATGATCTACTGGAAAAACCAACAGACACCTGGTAAGAGGATGCTAAGCTAAAAACAAACACATGCGAGCAGATCTGCTCCCTGCACAGTAAATTCGACCACATCAGACACCGGCACTATATATAGTAGGTTTTTAGATTTTTAATTTAATTTAATATTCTTTATTAATCCTTGAAGGGAAATTTACTTCACTCCTAGACATTTTTGTTATGCATACACATCACACACCAGACCCATGCACATGCAGGAGAGGAGGAGAGGGGGCGGCGCCTCTGGCAGACAGTGCCCCGAGCAGTTTGGGGGTTCGGCGCCTTGCTTAAGGGCACATCGGCAGTATCTCTCAGGAGGTGAACAGGCTCCAATCGCTGGCTGCCCTATGGACTGAGCTACTGCCTGCTCCTAGATGCTGTCGAATCTTCACAGAAATGTGGCTCAGCAGCAGACAACACCATCCATCCACCATCCATCCATCCATCCATCCACCATCCATCCATCCATCCATCCATCCACCATCCATCCATCCATCCACCATCCATCCATCCATCCATCCATCCAACCATCCATCCACCATCCATCCATCCATCCATCCATCCATCCACCATCCATCCATCCATCCATCCATCCATCCATCCACCATCCATCCATCCATCCATCCACCATCCATCCAT
>JAVQJX010054885.1:0-11497 GCA_036025115.1 Ambassis agassizii
GTGTGTGTGTGTGTGTGTGTGTGTGTGTGTGTGTGTGTGTGTGTGTGTGTGTGTGTGTGTGTGTGTGTGTGTGTGTGTGTGTGTGTGTGTGTGTGTGTGTTTAATGGCCCAGCAGCTGTTTGCAGCTCACACACTGGTTTCATCAGGATTGTGTGTCTGCTGACTCGGCATGTTTCCCGGCCTCTGATTGGTCGACTGCGGGGTCACAGTGCAGTTTAAACAGAGCAGACTTTGCTCTCTGGTTGGCCGCCCCCTCTTCTGCGCTCTGATTGGTTAATGAGCAGCTAGCGGTCAGCTGTCAGGACCTCTTATGGGCGTCCAGCCTGCTGCCTGTTGGCTCTATTAATAGATGGGAAGACTCCTGTTTGCTCCACTTATCCTCACATCGCCTCCTTTCCTTCTCTTTTGTTTCCTTCTCCTCCTCACCTCCTTATCTCCTTCACTGCTTCAGACAGTGATATATGTGTTAACACACACACACACACACACACAGCTTTAAGTCCCATCTTACCCAGAATTCCCGGCTGTTTCACCTCCTGACAGTGAAACTTGTAAACATTCTGTGATCAAACAAACACGCAGCCTGACAATAACTTCCTGTTTTCTGACTCTCAGACACATGAAGATTCATGAGAAGGACCCGGCCAGCGGTTTGCTTCCTGTCAGCCCCCCCTCCCCCACCAAACGCCGCCGTCCATCCGTCAAGAGGAGGCTGGGCGCCGAGGAGGAGAACGGCGAGGAGCCGCCAAGCAAGAAGGTAGAAACACACGGCTCCTCCTGCTCAGAAGGGGGCGGGGTTTGTGTGATGGTGATGGTGATGGTGATGATGATGATGATGATGATGGCGATGTGTTCAGGTGGTGGACGATGCGCCCGCTGAAGACTCGGTGGTCCGGGGGTCGGAGGAGGAGCTGCTGCAGTGTCCCATCTGCTTCAAGACCTGCAGCTCCAGACTGGATCTGGACGCTCACATGGACACTCACCCCGACACCACGCTCAGGTACGGCGTCCGTCATGGTGCAACAGGTTACCTTTCAAAATAAGAGTCTACATTTAAGACACGTCAGCTGATGGAGGATGAGAGGGAGAGAGAGAGAGGGCGAGCTAATGAGTGACCAACAGCAGAGACAGAGAGGAGTTAAGCTGGAGGAGGACACGCTCAACTGGTCCCGTTGCCATGACGACACCTCCACCCCAAGCCAAAAAGAATCACACTGTCTGTCACCATGGCGATGCCCCTCCTCACACACAGAGCGAGTTCAAAGTTTAATGTGTGTTTGTGATGATTTTATTTAAAGAGGAAACAAAAGAAGAAAAAAAACAAAAGTCAGATAAAAGAAGAAAAGAAGCAGAGAAGGAGGTCAGCAGGCGGCGCTGAGCTCGTTATGGAGGAAGGAGAATATTTAGCTGTAAATCCTCACTAATCAGCCGCTAAGAGGATCGACTGCACTGCAGGGATGGAGGCTAGTTTAACTGAGCTGCAGGGAGGTGGAGGCTCTGCTTTACTCCACTTTAAAAAAACCAGAATCTCAACAAATTAAGAACCTGTTTCTGTATTTTCCACCACATCACATTGTGAGAGAGAAAACTACAAACATGGCGGCTGTGTAGTCCTGACTGACATCCTTAAGGATGTGCAGATCTGAGAGACAAACTTTGACATCACTGCCTCAGCTGTTACCATGACGACAGCATTGTTGTGGACATCAAACTACAATCTGAACAGTTTGAACTGAAAAACAGGCCCAACCCTGCAGGGGCTGATGGGAAATGGAGTTCATCACAGACTCCTCTGGACTGTTGATGAGGTTTTCTGCACTGTGTTGATGTTTAATTGGATGCAGCATCGTTAGCATCAGATGCCAACAGAGGAGGTAATTATCTGACCCGAGGAGGTGGAGGATTCAGAGAGTCCTGCTCCACATATGGTCCAGACCCCCCCACAAAAAAGAGTAGGGGGAGGGGATTACACACACACACACACACACACACACACAGGATGTGATAAGAGTGTGAGACTGTAGCAGACACTGAGCAGCTGTCAGCGCTTAATGAAGCCGGGCCAACACCAGGTTATCAGACACACACACACACACACACACACACACACATACACATCTCTCACCTGCAGGACGGGTGCTGCTCTCATCACTTAAAGTTCTCAGAGAGCCGGAGGATTCTGGGAAAAACAGGAGTCAGGAAAGGAAAAAGTGATCTAAACATGTCTCCTCTGTGCGTGGCTCCAGAAGTCTGACACAAGGACTCACAGAGCGTTGGCACCACCTAGTGGCCTCATGGAAAACAACAGTTCACAAACACTCAGAGGAAATTTAAGACAGATGAGATGAAGATGCAGTCCATCATGGCTTCCTGTTTGGAGAGCACAATGTTTTAAGATTTGTTGGTGGATTTAATTATTTTTTAAAATGTGTGTTCTTGTGTCCGTAGGTGTGACCTCTGCTGCCTTTCCTTCCGAACCCATCGCGGTATGTTGCGGCACAATGCCGGGGTTCATAAGCTCCTCCCCCAGGACCCCAGCGGCCGCCCCTTCATCCAAAACAACCCCTCCATCCCCACCGGCTTCAACGACCTGGCCTTCATCGACTTCTCCTGCAAGAAGTTTGCTCACATCGCGCAGGTACGCCGCCGCCTCGCTGCGTCCCCGCCGCCTCTCAGATTATTGTGTTCTAACGCTGCTTCGTTTGGCTCCAGGTTTGGTGCGAGACCAACCTTCGTCGCTGCATCAGTAAATTCCACCGGTTCGTCTGTGACAGCTGCGACAAGGCGTTCCCCCTCCGCCCTGCGCTGGAGCTCCACAAAACCACCTCCCACCCTGACACAGCCGCCGCAGTCAGCACTGAGCCGGAGGAGCCTGAGAAAAAAGTGGAAGAGAACGGAGAAGCTGAAGAGAAGGAGGCTCAGGATGCTGAGGAGGAAGTCCAGCCCTCAGAGCAGAGCAGCTTCCTGGAAGTACTCGGGCTTCAGCACGTCTCAAAGGTACAGAGCAGGGTTTGAGTTCCTTTGACCAGGACAACGTGAGCTTTGTCCTGATGGTCTGGTTTTGTCTCTCAGGTGAAGTCTGGTCCCACAGATGATGAGATCCATCAGGCCCACCTGGACAGCATCAAGGTGATCCACGTGGAGCCGCCGTCCTCCAGCCTGCCCCAGGAGCCCGCCGCGGCCTACCTGTGCGGAGGTCTGGGGCTGACTCTGGGTGTCGGCGGGTTGGCCGCCCTCAGCATCCCGCTGCTGGAGGCGTCCGGCTCCACGCTGCAGGGCCTGTCGCAGAGAGACGCCCTCAGCCTGCTGTCGCTGCAGCCCTTCCAGACCGGCTTCCTGCTGCAGCCTGATGGGGGCGCCGCCGCTTCATCTGGAGTCAAACCCGGAGAGGCGGGTGGAACTGGGATCATGGAGCTGGCAGACATCCAGCAGATCCTCAAAGTGGCGTCTGCAGCGCCCAATCAGATGGGACTCCCGCCTCTGGCCAAAGCTCCTGGATACGCCGGCGGTCAGGGTGCGTGTCATCTATCATTTATTGATCAGGTATCAGTGGAATGATCAGGTCAGTAACAGTTTCTCCTCCTACAGGTCAGAAGGCGATGCCTCCGTTAAAGCCGAAACCTCCCATCAGCCCTCGCTCCAGCCTCACAGCAACAACTCCTCCGCCCCTGCAGAGCTCCCAGCAGGCCTCCCTGGGCTGCATCAGCCCCAGCCTGCCGCCCCCCACACCCACCCTCTTCAAAACGCCCTCCTCGTCCACCGGTAGCGGGGGGCAGATGGACGCAGAGTGCATGGGCGACGCTCATACGCCGTTGTCAGATTCGCCACCAGCTGCTACCACAGCTCTGCATGAGGAGGCGGGGATTAGCGGGAAGAAAACAGGCCTCAAAGGAGGGAACAACGGCGGCTCAACTAAAGGCTCATACCCGTGCCGCTTCTGCGATCAGGTCTTCGCCTTCTCCGGCGTGCTGCAGGCCCACATGCGCTTCCACCTCGGCATCCTTCCCCACCAGTGCAACATCTGCGACTACGTAGCGCCTGACAAAGCCACGCTCATCCGCCACCTGCGCACCCACAGCGGCGAGCGGCCGTACGTCTGCCGAGTCTGCCACTACCCTTTCACTGTCAAGGCCAACTGCGAGCGCCACCTCAGGAAGAAGCACGCCAAGACTTCCCGCAAGGAAATCGAGAAAAACATTAAGTACGTCACCTCCACCGCCACCACAAACATGGCTGCCGCAATCACCGCAGCAAATACGCAGGATATGGAGACGGGCACAGAGACCACATGCCGGTTCTGTGGCGAGGACCTGAAGACGTACCGGGCGCTGCAGATCCACCTGCGCACGCACAACGGCTGCCAGAGGAAGCCGTTTGAGTGCCGACGCTGCGGCGCCGCCTTCCTGGCCAAACGCAACTGCATCCACCACCTGCTGAAGCAGCATCCCGAGGTCCAGGAGAGGGAGATTGAGGAGCACATCGCCACCCTCCTGCCCGCCACCACGGTCACCGCTCCCCGCGCTGCGCCGGTAAATCTGAACGGGATCAGTCCGCCTCCGATCCAGGCGGTGAAGGTGGAGGCGAACGTGGTTTATCCTGCAGAACTGGACCAGCCGCTGGACTTCTCTGCCAAAGGCCGCGGAGCCGGCAGCCAGGCGGCGTCTCCTGGGGTCAAACTGGAGAGCGTCTCACCCAGCTTCGACTGCACCGGGCTGGACCAGCCCATTGACCTGTCCATCCCCAGCAAGAGGCAGCGCAGGGAGGCGGCAAGCAGCGGAGAGAAGAGGGACATCAAGACAGAGCAGAGCAGCGAACCGCTCACTGTGTCCAAGGACGAGAAGACGGCGCTGCCTCCTCTGCAGCCGCAGCTCGGATGTTACCAGCTCCCCCCCGGGTCCACTCCTCCCAACGCTGCACGAGCTCAGCGCCTCAAACCGCTGCTGCCCAAGCCTTCCTCCTCCTCCTCTTCCTCCTCACCCTCCACCGCCCTGAAGGAGCTGCCTCCTCTGGCCTCCATCGCTCAGATCATCCACTCTGTCTCTGGAGCTCCAGACCTGCTGAAGAGAGAGCCAGCTGCATTGGAGGGGAAACCCCAGCTGGGCGCTTCATCTCAGGCTGATCCAGCTGCAGATGCCCCCGGACCGTCTGCGGTCCTGGAGCCAGCGAGCGAGGACATGTCTGATGGATCCTCCAGGTAACAGATTCAAAACCTGAATGATCAATACGTGACCGAAGGCTGCAGAGTAAATTAACCCTGCTCCTCTTCCTGCTCTTCCTCACACAGACGGAGGTCCAGAAAGAAGCCAGCCTCTCTGGATGTGAAGGAGAAGGTTGTGAGCGGCGGCATCGACCTGGAGTCCAGCGGAGAGTTTGCCAGCGTGGAGAAGATGCTCGCCACCACCGACACCAACAAGTTCAGCACCTACCTGCAGACCGGAGCCGCCGACCTCGGATCAAAGAGAGGTGAGACCACCAGACAGTACACACATGTAGAAATATACAAAAACTATGTACAGAAGGTCTAAACCCCGTCTGTGTTCAGATGGCAGCAGAGCAGGAGCAGAGGAGAAGGAGGGAGGAGCCAGAGAGGAGGGGAAGGCGGCAGCAACGGCAGGGCCTCAGTCCAAAGGGAAGAAAAACGCCTACTCCAACTCTGCCCAGAAGATGACCTGCCCCTTCTGCCCGCGAGTGTTCCCCTGGGCCAGCTCGCTGCAGAGACACATGCTGACACACACAGGTAAACGCACACACACACACACACAGGTAAACCCACGCACACACACACACACACATACACACCTTCATGGTTTGACCTCGACAAACTCAGAAACCCATCTGAAACCCCTTCGCTCCACCTTCAGGTCAGAAGCCGTTCCCCTGTCCAAAGTGTGACGCTTTCTTCTCCACCAAATCCAACTGTGAGCGCCACCTGCTGCGGAAACACGGCGTGACGCACAGGACGCTGCGACGCAACGGTGCCATCGTGAAGAAAGACTGCGACGAAGGCTCGCATGAGAGCGGTCAGTAAGCCCACATACACACACACACACACACACACACACACACACACTGCAGATGACAGCTGATCGATGACGTACTGATCGTGTGTCTGTGCTGTCTTACAGAGAGCCAATCAGAGACGGAGCAGGCCACAACGGAAGCTCAGGACCTCAGCAGTTTCGTCACTTCTGCAGACTCTGGCCCCGCCCCCACCTCTGACAGCCCCAGCCCCTGTGAACAGTCACCACTGAGCGGGGAAGGTGAGACACGGGGAATAATTTTAACTGTTTTAAACGTTGAGTTAGAAAACAAAACAAACATTGAGGTGTTTTTTGTCTCTCTGCAGGCTGCAGTTCAGCTGCTGGAGCTGAAGAGCAGGAGGAAACCTCAGAGAGCAGCGAGCAGCCGGAGCAGCAGGGGGAGCCAGAGGCCAGAGCGGCAGCGGAGTCGCAGGCTGCTCAGAGCAGCAAGGTAACAAAGTTTGATCCAGTCAGCAGGAGCAGCGTGACCTGATGATGGCTCAGATTAGTGAACGAGTTTCTGCACATGCTCAGTTGTTTCTTTCTCGTTGACCTCTCAGGCGGAGAGCGGCGACGACGACGACTGTCACAGCAACAAAAGTCTGGACCTAAACTTTGGCAAGAAGCTCATCGACTTCAAGCTTTCCACGTCCTCTTCAGGCGCCGCTCAGGAAGAACAGACCTCCTCCTCTTCATCTTCATCTGCACCCACTACCTCTGCTCCTCCTACAGAGACCCCGGAGGAGAAGGAGCAGCCCGCCTCCTCCTCATCCTCCTCATCCAGCAGCCCCGCCGTGAAGACGCAGCCGGAGTACAAACATGTCTGTCGGGTGTGTAAGAAGAGCTTCCGATATGCCACCACGCTCGCCCGCCACGAGAGGGCGCACCTCTCCGAGGAGACGCCGCCAGCGGAGGAAACCTCCCCGGAAAAGGAGGAGGCAACAGGGAGCAAACTCACCGAGGAGGAGGGAGACGAGAAGGAGATGGAGGAAGAAGTGAAGGAAGGCGAGAGCGAAGGAGGAGAGAGCGGTGAGTCGGAGGAGGAGGAGAAGGAGAAGGAGGAGCGGAGCGACGAGGAGGCGTCAGAACCAAAGAGCCTGGAGGGAGGAGAGACGTCAGGAGGACGCGTGGACAAGAGGAAGAAGATCTGCAACGTCTGTGGGAAGAGGTTCTGGTCTCTGCAGGACCTGACGAGACACATGAGGTCACACACAGGTGAGACACACGATTCAAGGACACGTTTTCCACTTCCTGTTTGTTCTGGACGTCTCTGAACCTGTCCCCCCTGTCTGTCCCCCAGGCGAGCGGCCCTACCAGTGTCAGACCTGTGAGCGGACCTTCACCCTGAAGCACAGCCTGGTCCGTCACCAAAGGATCCACCTGAAGCCGCGTGGAGCCGACGGATCGTCCGCCGCCAACGACGACGCCAGCGAGGACGGAGACTCCTGCACACCGACACCGACCTCCACCTGCCCGCCCTCTGAGAATGAGAGCGAGTGCGGGAGCGCCGCCACCGGAGCCAAAGAGCTGGAGGAGGAGGAAGAGGAGGAGGAGGACGAGGAGGGTCAGCCAGAGGAATCAACGGGGGAAGACGGCACCACAAAACCAGCAGAGGATTCAGATCCACCAACCGCCGCCGCATCTGAGGACCCAGAGGACGAATCAGAAGTTTCTGCGGCACCACCGCCCGCCGCCGACCCGCCTCCCTGTCCCCAAGCTACTGATGCAAAGACAGCTGATATAGACAGCGACCTGAAATCCTCCAAAGACCCCGCCCCTTCGTCCTCCAGCTCTGGTTCAGAGGACGCCGCCGCCCCGGCCGACAGCTTCATCCAGGGGCTGCTGGAGATCCACACCAAGCAGCCCCCTCTGGAGCACATCCTGCCTAACGGGGAGCCCCCCCTAGTGGGCGCAGACTGAAGAGCTCCGACATCACCGCAGTGCCAACGACGGCGAGACGACGCAAAAACCAGCCGGAAACTCTTTCCATAGAAAACCTCCTTTTCTTGAAGTGCCTTACTACTAGTCCTGTTCTGAGAACTTTCTGCTCTTTATCCGCATCATCAGCGAGGATGGATCTAATTTTTATAGCTTTTTATGATGACAATGATTTTTTTGTGCGGGGAATCTATATTTCAGCAATAAAAAGAAAAAGTTTAGATTTATTATTGTTCCAGATTTTCTTTGAGAATTGATGATCAACCTTTGAGACGAAGACTCAGACGGACGTCTGCGTTTATTCTTCTGTATTTAAATCAGCCGGACGCACGGCGGACAGAAATCTTTGTTTTTGTTTTTTGGCCTCAGCCGCTTTCCAAAATTCAGAATTCAGCCGGGGCGACGCCTCCCGGTGGAGCTGGCGTGACGCTGCCGCCGTGTGGCCGAGGAGGATTTTTGTAACTGGAAGCCTGGGAGGGGCGGGCGCCGCGCCTCCGCCGCCATCACACGAAAACATTCACAAACTGTTCACAGTCACGAAGCGGGCAGAACGTAGCGTTTGTGTTCTCCATGTTGTTTTTTTTAATCCATCACACTATTTATCCCTCTGAGCTCCGTCTCAGCTGAGTGAACATGTGACGACTGTTTCCTGTTTCTGTGCTTCAGGTGGAGGGAGACGAACTCTTTAGTTTTTTATTACTGAACAAATCAACAGTTTCTGTGTTTGTGTGTGTGTGTGTGTGTGTGTGTGCCGCCAGTCTCTCCTCAGCGCCCCCTTGTGGCCTCCGGCATGCTAACGTGCATCAGCGCCCCGGTTCAGTTTACCTCAAACCAGCGACAGACGAGCAGCTCTGCAGGATAAAAACCTTTGAATCCGACGTCTTCCTGAAAGCTAGTGCGGCTAATGCTTTGCTAACCCTGCTTCCAAGTGGGCCAAACCAGAGCTAGCCAGGGCAAACTCAGTAGTATAGCTTCATACACGGCTATTGTTAGCAGCTTGGTGTCCAAAGAGAGCTAATAAAGGCTAACTGTGTAGCATCAAATCTGAATAAAAGTTTCATTTGTTAGCCTGCTCTGTGAAATGTGCCTTAATTTACACATGTAGAACACTAGCTAGCTGCTATTAGCCTGTGTTTCATTTTATAGAAGCTAAGCTTCACCTGGTCAGTTAGCTAGAGCTACATCTCTGGTGTGGCCTTAGCTAGCTCTTGCATTAGCTTTATTTAGGATATCAATCACAAGGTTTAGCCGCTAACAGCAGCACTTCGAGCTAACAGTAGCTAATAGCCTCCTGACAGTATTATAAGTGTGTCGGCCCTGGACTGCTTTGTCTCTGTTTCCTGTGAGGACATTTTTTCCAGCTAACAGCTCATGTTGGAGACAATCAGGGTGAGAGGGACGGACACATGAGAGGACAGATGGACAGGTGGACGTCTCAGAGTGTTCCTGAGCTGCATTACTGCAGCACAAACAAAAGGGCTAGCTCACCCTGCAGAGGGGGCGGGGTCAGTGGTCACCAGAGAGACGGCGCGTGTCTTTGTGTGACGATGAGCTCAGTTTTCTTCTCGTAAATCGTCTGATTTTTTTTATAATCTAACAAACCTCATAAACAAATCAAACCTCAGCAGCTCATAATAACAGAACTGTGTCAGACAGAAACATCGAACAAGCGCCACTTCCCTGAGTGACCACTAGCTGACGCTAACAGCTTCCAAAACTACTACTTCTGCTAGAGCTGCTAGCATCGTGAGCAGTCAGTTTGTTCACATCATGAATGAATCCAGTTAGCACACTAAAGGGTTAAATCTAGCCTGCAAGCTAATGGCTAACTCATGCCCTCAGAGTGAAGGCTAAAAACATGCTAGCTGTTTGTTAGCATTTGTAGCTCACACGGTTTAATTTCTCACATTAAATTAATTCACAGCAGAAATCTGAACCTTTAAAATGAAGCAGGTTAATTTGTTGAATGAGTTAAAGTGTCCCTCTCTCTCTCTGATCTGCTCTGTTGTGTTGGCCTCTCGCCCTCTGACTCTGTGTGTGTGTGTGTGTGTGTGCGGCCATATGAATACTGGACTTCCATTCGAATGCACATGGACTGTTTTTAATGTATTTATTTGGAGCCCAGCTGTGTGTGTGTGTGTGTGTGTGTGTGTGTGTGTGTGTGTGTGTGTGTTGACTTGAGAAGAAGCCATGTATTAGAACATCACAGTGATGCTGCAGGACTGGTGGCGGAGCAATAAGAATCCCTCTGAATCCAAAAGCTTTACGTAGATCTCCTGTTGATGAATTGAGACTGTCTGCGTCTGTTGTTGTTTATTTTTAGTTAGGCTGAGAAATTTTGTGTTTATTATTATTATTATTATTTTTTCTTTATGACATATAAATGAGTATAAAACTGTGAATCCATTGTGTTCAGTTAAGGGGTGAGTTTTTAGATTAGTTTTTTTTTGCATGTTAATCTAATTTGTTCAATTATGGATGATTTCTTTTTTTTTCTCTCCATCACTTCTTCTTCTACACACACACACACACACACACACACACATATATATATATATAATTATATGAACATAAATGTATCTAATCTCGCTCTCAGGGTCTTTCACAAATCCATTATTCAAAATACTTCATGTTATTTTCCTGAGTTGCATCTGATTATTTTTGTCTCTCTCTTTTTTTTTTAAAAATGATTCAGAACTGTCAATCACTACATTTAGCACTTGACTGTGAACGCACCCAGCAGAGACCATGATTTAACATTTAACATCCCGCTCACACACACACACACACACACACACACATGCTGGAGCTCAATCAGAAAGCATTAATCATCCTGAACAGTCTGACTTTCTGTGCTGGTCCCCCCCCCCCTCCCCTGCTGTTAGTTCAACAGTGTTTCACAGAGTCAAGAGATGTAAACCTGTTCTGTATTCAGCTCAATAAGAAAAAGCAATAAAGATTATATTAAGGAAAGGTGTGTCAATCAAACGCTGTCCACCATTATTTTGACTTTTTAAACTTCATCTTCAGACTTCCTGTAGTTCCCCTCTTGCCCTCATGAGTGCGCTCTCTGTCCTACCTTTAGACTCAGATCCTCTGGGTCTGGGAGTCTAAAGCTAGAGCTGAGTGTCCGGTGGATTTTCAAAATAAAATGCTGGGATTTTTTTGTAAGGGAAGCAGCAGCTGTTTCCAGAAGCCTACATGTTGATGAGGATCATTTTCATTCAGACGGTTGGAAGTGAGACGTTTCTCTGCAGCTTCATCAGTTCTGAGGAAACAGATCTATAGTGGAGCTCAGGATACACTGCAGTGACAGAATGAAAACTTCAGCTGCTAAATGATGGCAATGACTGATTCTTAAATACGTTTTTTTATGAGCGTTAAAGAAGTAGAAGTAACTTCAACAATGGAAACGAACCAAACCTTAATAATAATAATAATAATGCTAATAATAATAGTAATAATAATAACAATAATAAACTTTATTTGTATAGCACTTTTCAAAACCAAGTTACAAAGTGCTTCAGTATAATAAATAA
>JAVQJX010054922.1:0-13110 GCA_036025115.1 Ambassis agassizii
AAATATCTTATCAGATTTATTCCTTGAAACTCAACCTCAACCCAGTTTGTTTTTATGTCTTGCCTTCTGAATATTTCACTGTAATGTTTTTGTTGCTAATTAGGACCCTAGAGGCTCCATCAGCCATTTGTTACAGAGCACTGCTCCACTGTGGGTGGAGCTTTCTACCTTTTGCTGGACTTCTATGTCCCCTCCTTCTGCCTAATGTGTGTGATTTACTGCATGCTGGGGTGTGTGTGTGTGTGTGCAGATAGTAGATACTCACATTCTCTCTACATTATTCTTTATTGTCGAACATCTCTGATATTTTTTGATATTGGATGCGTTTTTTTCTGCATTGTTTAGTGGAATGCACAGAGTGGGTGACTGGAGGAAATTGGATCTTCAATCCCAGCAGCTCTCCTGCCCCTGATTCCCTCTAGTGCCAGTGCTGTCGTTTCCTCTGAATTATGCATGGGCCCCTCTTTTTTTTCATATGAAGTGTTCCCATGTTACATAACACTTATCTTTTAGATTTTTGTGGTTTTGGCCTTGCCTGTTTAGCCTCAGCAGCGATGATCTCCAATTTGTTGTATGAGGTGACGTCCCCCAATTCTAGCAGATGGTGTCTCTTCCTCTCTCTCTTTCTGTCTCCTGGTCTCTGTGCTTGTCCTCTCTCCAGAGCTCATTGCGATGCACACATTCTGCAGTCTAAGTGACCTTCAGAATACATTTCATCTGCTCCCGCTCCTCATCACCTGCCTCTACACACATACTACCCCTGGTGACAGCCTTTCTATGGGTTTTAGTTTATTTATTGTGAGCCTTCTTTTTAAATTAGACGGTTATTGCATATTGAAAAGGAAAGAAAGGGGGAGTGTAGGATGGGAGATAAAAGTGCATAACAACAGGAAGAGGGAAAATTCAGAGCAAGAATTTGTGTGTTAGTGTGTCGAATTGAGGGGGAACACAAAAGAAAAGGAGGATAAATGATGTGTCAGCATGAATGTGTTAATGTGTGTGTATATACATGTATTAGAGAGGAGTAAAGAGACGAGCGAGTCGGGCCTATGAATACTGCAGCCTCAGCTGGATGCAGTGGATCAGCTGCTCCCTCCATCCCCATCTCATTTCTCTTCTGTCAGCCTCTCCTCCTCCTCCCCCCCCCCCCCACCCCTCCACCCTTATACTGTCCGCCCCTCCCCCCTATTCTCTCTGCCTTTCCCTCCCTCTTTCTCTCTCTGTGCACCTCTAGCTTCGGTAGCAGAAGTCTTGAGCATCCTTGCTGCTGCTGCTATAAATATCTGCGGGTAGCCGTAGAGCGGCAGAGAGCAGCAGGCAGGCCAGAGGGAGGAGCAGAGGACAGGACAGGACAGGACAGGACAGGAGAAGGGATCTGAGGCAAAGGACAACAAGATGACAGGCAGTCCAGCCCGAAAAAGACGAAGGGGACAGAAGAGGACAGGAGAGCTGCTTGATAAGCTCTAAGAAGGACATGAGTGTGTGCTTTTGTGCTTTCATGAATTCCATGGAATGTTTGTTGGTCCTTGCTGGACTTGGAAGTCAAATTTAGACCTAAACTTCCTTTGGACTGTATCATACTGCCACTGGAGCTGCTTTGAGTTGACTCAACAGTAAAGACAGGAGGTGGGCTATCCTTCCCAGTCCACTCTATGAACCCAATTCACCTGACTGGACCAGAACCCCATCTAGACTGCAGATTGTTTGGTTTTGTTGTGGACATGTGGGCCGGTGCGGGGCTGAGATGTCATGCTCCTGTGTTGTTGGTGGTGCCTGCGGCCTGAGGCGGTGGAGCTGGACAGCAGGAGGGTGGACCACCGCGTGCTGAACTGCGAGGCCACTGCCTCCACCACCATCACAGCAGTTCCTCTTGACCGATGGGAACCAGAAACAACAGATAATGCTTTACCAGCCACTCAGAGGTCTGCTGAATGCTGCAGATGGGGGAAGCCTTCTTAAAGCTTGTGTGGAGGGGGGTGTGGATTGTAGTGTCAAAGTGCAATATATGTAAAATTTAACATTTTAACAAAAAGTTAATGTAGAATGAATGTAGCTTGTAAAAGTTTGACATCTTTTCTGTGTATCTGTATGTTGACAGTGTGAAGAATTCAAGCTATAGTCTGCCGTCCTACCACCCCTACAGTAACAGCTATGACTACTCGGACCAGAGCAGGCAGAGTGAGCGCTCAGGCCTTTGTGGACTTTCCAACTTGGGCAACACCTGTTTCATGAACTCTGCTGTGCAGGTAATATCCATAAGAGCCGAGGACATACTCAGTCCAAAGAAGTGTGGATTTGACTTTTGTTCTTTTGCACCTTTAGTGTTTAAGCAATATCCCTCCCCTGACTGAGTACTTCCTCAAAGACAAGTACACAGACGAGCTGAATGAGGACAACCCACTGGGCATGAAGGGGGAGATTGCCAGAGCCTATGCAGAGCTTATTAAGCAGCTGTGGTCAGGCAAATACAGCTATGTCACCCCAAGGCCTTTCAAGGTGATTACCTGGAAAAAGTATTCACTTTATACTGCTGTAGTTATAAAAAAAAACATAAAAATGTGCAATCCTCTCCTGCATGTGCCATTTTTTTCAATATATTTTCATTGTCCAGACCCAGGTGGGCCGCTTTGCCCCCCAGTTCTCAGGCTACCAGCAGCAGGACTCTCATGAGCTTCTGGCCTTCCTCCTTGATGGCCTTCACGAGGACTTGAACCGCATCAGGAAGAAGCCCTACATCCAGCTCAAGGACGCTAACGGACGGCCTGATAAGGTAAGACTTTGAATTCATCAGCCATATTTTAAATTGTGATCCATTTATTGATTGATTTATTTAATCCCAGGTGGTGGCAGAGGAGGCGTGGGAGAACCACATAAAGAGGAATGACTCCATCATCGTTGACATCTTCCACGGCCTTTTTAAGTCCACTTTGGTGTGTCCTGTGTGCTCTAAGGTTTCTGTAACCTTTGATCCTTTCTGCTACTTGACTCTACCGCTGCCTATGAAAAAGGAACGGACACTGGAGGTTTATCTAGTCAGACTGGATCCTCTAGCCAAACCCACACAGGTAACATTAAACAAACATAACAAAATAACTACCTGTGAAGACAGCAGGTAATCATTTTGTTTCTTTTTCAGTACAAGCTGACCGTGCCAAAGGTGGGTTACATCTCTGACCTGTGTACTTCGCTCTCCAGCCTGTCTGGGATCCCTGCTGAGAAGGTATAAACACCACAGTCAGCTCTGCTCTGTCTGTTCCGTTATTAGCCATTATGCTAAAATGCTGACAAGGAGACGGTTCTGTCTGCTGACTGTCTGTCTGTGCCTCCTCCTCCTCCAGATGATTGTTACTGACATCTACAACCACCGTTTCCACCGGATCTTTGCCACCAACGAAAACCTCAGCAGCATCATGGAGAGAGATGATATATATGTGTAAGTGTTGAACCTGGCTCTACACGCTCAGCGTGGCTTTAAACCACTCACCACACCTCTCTCTCTGCAGCTTTGAGGTGGCAGTGAACCGAGTAGAGGACACAGACCATGTAGTGATCCCGGTGCACTTGAGGGAAAAGTACAAACAGTCAGGCTATAACCACACCAGCACACCACTCTTTGGGCAGCCCTTCCTCATTGCTGTCCCCAGAACTCTCAGTGAAGACAAACTCTACAACATGCTGCTGCTGCGCCTCTGGTACTTTCAGCTTTTCACATCATGTAGTGTTAAAAATGATCCTCATGTTAATTGTGGGAGCTTTATTTTTGTGTTTGCAGCCGATTTGTGCGATCTTCTGTAGAAGAGGACGAGGAGGACTGTGAGGAGACGCAGCCATCCAAACAACACACTGTTAATGGTAACACCACTAATGGACTACTGGAGGAGGGCTCACCAAGTGAGTGCACCAACATGCTTAAAGTGTTTGAAATGTCTGTTGTTTTTTTTTTTTTTTTAGAAGTCTTTGTTTTTCCTTTAGGTGAGATGGAGACGGACGAGCAGGACGATGAGTCCAGCCAGGATCAGGAGCTGCCCTCCGAGAACGACAACAGCCAATCGGAGGACTCTGTGGGTGGAGACAATGAACTGGAGAATGGTGTGGTGGGTCCACAAAACTCCACCAAAGGCCAGCAGACACCCGGGCACAACAGGAAGAGACTTTTTACATTCCAGTTCAATAACATGGGAAAAACAGACTTTTCCCTCATCAAGGAGGACACCAGGCAGATCCGCTTTGACGAGGGACACCTCCGACTCAGTGGTATGACGGGGGGAGGGGGACACTGCAAGTCAAATTTGAATCTGATGTTGTCTTTGTATCTGTGGTATTTAGATTCTGCTTACCTTTTCACAGACCGCTCTTATCTCTCCTTGGACTGGGAACCAGAGATCAAGAAGAAGTACTTTGATGAGACTGTTGTCGAGGTAAAATTGATGTCACGTTATTGTCAGTGTGTGTCTGGGAGCACCAGAGACAGGCTCAGCTGTTTTATACACTAAAGGTCATGTCTGCAGCGTCTTAACACCAGCCTGTAGTAGTCCCCTGCTGCTACAAAAAAACAACAGTATGAAAATAATTAAGTCCAACATTTATGTATGCTTGTGTGCAGGACTTTGATAAGCATGAGAGCATGGAGTACAAACCCCAGAAGAAGGCTTTCTTCAAGCTGAAGGACTGCATCGAGCTGTTCACCACCAAGGAGAAACTGGGAGCAGAGGACCCATGGTGAGAAATACATCAAATAAAAAACAGTGCTGTGCTGTGCTTTGTTTCCTAACATGATCACATGTATGTCTTTCAGGTATTGTCCGAACTGTAAGCAGCACCAACAGGCCACAAAGAAGCTGGACCTGTGGTCTCTGCCGCCGGTGCTGGTGGTCCATCTGAAACGCTTTTCTTACAGTCGCTACATGAGAGATAAACTGGACTCACTGGTTGACTTTCCTCTAAGGTACACGCACACAGATGAAGCTATTCATCACAGGAGCAGAACAAAGGGTTTTTCTGTGTTGACCATATTTATTGTTTCATTGTTGATTTATTTTTTTTTTTTTTTAAGAGATCTGGACATGTCCGAGTTCCTCATCAACCCCAATGCTGGGCCCTGTCGCTACGACCTCATTGCTGTGTCCAATCACTATGGAGGAATGGGAGGAGGCCACTGTAAGGCTCAGCTTTCATTTGGATTAGTATTTCTCTTAATTAATTGTTTATTATTGTAATATCTTTGAATCTCCAGACACTGCTTACGCTAAGAACAAAGATGATGGAAAGTGGTACAACTTTGATGACAGCAGTGTTTCTCCTGCCAGTGAAGATCAAATAGTGGTGAGTGTGTCCTCATTTTGTTCATTAAAAGGTGGTTTTGCTGGACACAAAACTCGCTTGGTTTCATTTGATCAGAGTTGACATACATTTAATGTTGTGACTAATTGGGATCAGCTAAACAATCTGATTTTTATCAAAGACGTCCAACTGTGCTGAGACTTCCACCAAAAAAAGAATTCTTTGACTCAAGCCAGAGAGATAAAACCTCATTAAGATGTGTCGACAGTGTGTAGAGAAAGTCTGCTACCTCTGTCCTCATGATTCGATTGAGATGCTAAATTAATTATCTGATTCAGCATCCTCCAAAATCACATTTTGACATTTTGCCATAGAGTAAGCAGGAAAAACACTTTGCCTGAGGAGCACACCTGCACTTATCCATAATCACCATAGATGGCGCCAAAGATCAGTTCTTTTTTTCTGGATTGGAATCATTCATGCATTCTCAATTTCCTTTTTCCCTGTTTCTGTACCTGTAGTCCAAAGCAGGCTACGTGTTGTTCTATCAGCGTCAAGACACAGTGAAAGGCACCGGCTACTTCGCTCTCGACCGCGAAGAGGAGGATGAGGAAGAGGAGGATGAGGAGGAGAACGAAGGTGAAGAGAGGCTGGAAAGAAAAGCTGCCTCGTCAGCTCAGGGGGCCTCATCCGCTGCTGGTGGCGCCACTGCTCAGAGTGACGAAGAGGACCTGAACGAAAACCGGCGAAGGAAGAACGACAACGAACAGGAACAGGAGGAGGAGGAAGAAGAGGAAGAGGAGGAGGAGGAGGAGGAACAGGCACCCAATCGGGACGTCGCTATGAAAACCAACTGAGGTAAAACGGGGGACAGGATTAATCGGAGAGAGAACAGGATCTTTCCATCCAAAGCCATATGGACACACAGCATGGCAGCCGATGCCACCAGTCCCACACAGCGGCTCGGACTCAGCCACTCGACACGGCAGAGCCACTGCAGAGCCACTGCGGGGATGTTAGGTTAGGTCAGGGAGCCGCCGGGGTACGCAAGAATTCAGGGCCCTCCTCTGTGGTTGGATCACTGTGTGAGTGTGTGTGTGTGTGTAAAGTGTGTGTCGCCACTTCCATTTGTTAGCTCTCTGGGAAGGATTTTTGAGGTTCTGAATCTCCCCCTGCTTTTTTTGTTGTTGTTGTTGTTGTTTTTTATACATATATATTTTTGAGAGCAATGCATATCATTTTAGTATCCTTTAAATTTTGTAAATATTTTAAGAACACTGAACTATATTGAGTTTTCATGATGCGCTGAAACATATTGCACAATCACCAACCAGCCACATTTTTTTAATGTTTTAATGCCAGACATACTGCAGTTGTTCGACTTTGTCTCTGCCTTTTAGTAAAGCCAGTAGTGAGTCTACAATCTAAACTTAAGTGTAGATGAAGTAATGCCTGTACTGTGTCAAACAGCCAAACTGTCCTAGCTTTGTACTGCTGCTGCATTTTTTTTAGACAGATTATCAGTGTGCTTTAATGATTTCTTGACTTAAAGCAGGATTATCCAGCTAATCAGATTGTAAGTTAAGATGCAAAAAAAAACGTTTTTAGGAAGCACTCTGTCTTAACAAAATATTCTGTTTAAAGATTAGCTGACACTGCAGTCCTCCTCCCTCTTAGGTGGTGTTTAAAGCTTTACTCTTTCTTTTTCTTCATAAAATGGAGGCGCTGCTGTAAGTGAGATTAGGAACATGGGTGACATCAGATGCACCGTCTCTTGTTTGAGTCACCTCGGCCTTAACTCTTAATCTCAAGCCCAGTCGCTTTTCCTTTGCACATCATCATCACCATCATCATCACTGTCGCTCTTTCTCTTCTGGCACGGCCCCCTTTTCCAAATACCTGTGTACGAATGTCCATGTGACTATTATTTACTCTCACAGCCACTTCATCTCACCCACAAGAGGGCCAGAATGTACGACCAGATGTATGTGATTGATTCTGTTTTCCCTTTCTTGGTGTGATACTGGCTGTATGAATTCGTCCCCTTGTTTTTTTGTTTTTGTTTTTTACTCGGAGGGGGAGAAAATGCTTCTCTGTGGTCCTGAGCGTTGAGGGAGGTGAAGGGAAGAGAAAAGGGGTGTAAAACTGAAAACCGTGGGGTGAGTCTGCCTAAAAAAGGCCTTTCAGTTTTTGGGATCATGATACAGTGAAAATATTTTAGTGGCAGGAAATTCCTCCATCGACGCTAAACTCATGATGAAACTCTATTCTCCATGGTGGAGTGTTACGCTTCTTTTTCTACCTGTTCTTTCCATTGTAAACAGCATCAGCGTACCTGTTGTTGCCTCCAAATATTTAGATGTGTACCATGCCTTCATGAGCGTCTCTGTGCTTTGACTTGGGTAAGCTTCTCCTACCCCCTGCTGCTGCCGCCACCGCCTTGGCGCTGCCTTGCTTTTTGGCTGACTCACCCCCCTCCCCATCCTGACTGAGTGAGATGTGATTGCTACTACAGACTTATACAATACTGTACATAAGAGTTCACTCTGTGAGTGCACATTTGATAAAGTTTATTTATTTATATGTAAGCATTTAATAATAAACAGACAATATATTTAAAACCATGGCAAGACATAAGGTGTCGGGGGGGGGTTACGTGGTACACACACTAGTTTGCAGAAGTCTTGCCTGTGCTCTTGTCAGGGAGGGAATATTTTTAAAGAAAAAAAAAAGGATGATTCTGTTTTGGGACTTTTTTTGTAAAAATAAATCCAGACATCCTTGCATGATGATGTATTGGGGGTTTACAGATTTGGCTGCACTTGAGTTCACTTGGGTTTACATTTGAAATGTGCATGTGTATTTATACACAATCTTCAATAAAGTTGTGTAAAGCTTCCTGTGGCTCTGACTCTGATTTGGGGATCATAGAGGACGTCTCCAAGTGTTTAAACGGATACTTGGTAACTTTTGGGGGTTTTAGCACCCCATGCTGTCTGGGGAAAAATGTTACAACACACAACTGACTTGCATCTCCCCATAATTCTAAATCCTGATTTATATTTGTCCGTAACGTCAACGTTTGGTACATACGTAGCCCAGATTTTTACGCCCGAGCTACTTTTTATACGTGACGGTCTTGTGTCTGACCCTACGTAGTGGCCTGACGTGCACCTCCCAAAAATTCTAACTACCCGTCGAAACGTCAGCAGCCCTGTAGTCGTAGCAACGCTACTAGAACTAGTGTCGCAACTCTATCTCTCTCTATGACTCTGGGCCACATCAAAGCGTGTCGCAACTCTCCCTCTCCATGGCTCTGTCAGTGGACTCATGATGGCGGTTGATTTGACTCCTCGATTCAGAAGGTTGAACAGCCAAACGAGAAGTTTTCGTGAAAATATACCGCATGGTGAGATCTTACCGGTTACTTCATTTATGCTTACCTTATCAAGCCTCGGTTTCTTAGTAATACCCTACAAAAAGGAAAGCCTTGTTTTACCAAAGCTAACGTAGGAATACGCTAGCCACCACCACCTTGTTGTTAGCCATAAGAACTGAAAATATCGACTCGAACCGTGTATGTACCATTATGTCTAGATGTGTATTTACTCAATACCTTAAATACACTGTTAAAACTGTTATACGCATTGTGTTTGTTATCAGAAAAGCGTACGCTGCCGCAATATCTATCTAAAATAACCCGAATTTATGTGTGCTAGCAGCCGAGATGTAAAGTAACGAAGTAGAACTTCTTCACTACTGTAGTTAAATATTATAAAAAAAACATATTTAATAGGTTTTTCAGGTCCCTTTGGTGCAACCCAGCTGTGGCACAACATCATCCAAGCTCTCCATGCTCAGGTGGAGGTGCGTCGCTGCAGGAGGCACCTTCGTGTCCACGCTGAATGCTTCACAGGCTCAGACGCTGTGGACGCAGTCCTCAGTTATTTGATGCAGAATGTGGTGTTTTGCACGAGTGAAGTGTCTCGTCTCAAAGCTGCTCGACTCTGCCAGGCTCTAATGGAGGCCAAGGTGTTTGAACCGGTGGGCACAAAACTGTTCCGTCGAGACAAGGAAGTGACGTTTGAGGACAGCAGCTGCAGCCTTTACCGTTTTCTGGAATACAAAGTGTTGTCCAGTTCTGCTGTGAAGGAGAGCAGTAGTGACGCAGAAAACACACCATCAACAGATCTTAAGCTGAAGAGGAAGAAGAGTTCAAGGTTGGTTTTACAATGATCCCTGAGAGACATAATGTAATATGATTATTAATAATCAGGTTCTTTGTTTTGTTTCTGGAGGTTAAATGAACCAAGGACAATATCCAATCCTCTTGCTGTGGGACCATCAGACAGGAGGGTTGAAAGGCTGCTGAGGACCATCAACCTGCAACCATCCTTGTCTCCGTCTCTAAAAACTGCCCCACCAACGTCTGCCTTTCTATCCAAAGCTGGTGAAGAACTTATCTATCTGTATTTGCCTATACGATGAGGGCCCAAAAGTCATAACAGATTATTTTTCGATGTGATTGCTTGTTTCCTAGTGGTGGATGAGGTTTGGAAGCAGCAGACCTTGTTGCAGCTGCTGCAAGTAGTTGAGTTGCCCATGCTGGATTGCATCTTGACCTCTCCTGAAAGAGTTCACTCCCAGGTCAGCAGACCTTCTCTCGCTAACCAGGATCTGGTCATCTCCAACACATGCCTGGAAAGAGAGCTGCCTGACACACTGAACCTGCCACAGTCAGTGATCTAATTTTAAAGCTGGCTTTTTGATTTTAAAACCTCTACAGAGAGTAAAGACATGGGGTTTTTTTTCAGGTTGGATGGGTGGCTGTCTGCAGCTGCAGACTGCCTGGAACTCTTTCCTGACCAGCTGATCGTGGTTGCAGGTGAACAGCTCAGCCAGCAAGATGGTGAGGCTTCTTTAGAGGACGAGCAGATGGAAAACCAAAAGAGGCTGCTCTTTGACACAATTGCCAAGTACTACAGCGGACATGAAAGAGCTCCACTTCTTTGTGGACGGTACCTGGATATACACGTTGCAATTCTGAATTTGCTGGGTGAGAGAATAGATTAATTCTTTGTCATACTTAATTCACATAGTCCCTTTCTCATAAAGACATTTTGCATATGTCTAGATGAAGGCAAGGTGCAGGATGCTATCAGAGCATCACAGTTGTGTTTGCGGCTGCTGGAGACGAGTATGAGAGATGAACTGAGGAGACTACTGACCTTCATGGCCACAGCAGCTCACTCCGATGCCTGCCGTCTGCAGAAACAGACCGATAACAGGGCCCTGGTCTGCCGCACTTTTCAGAGAGCGCTTGTTCAAAATCATGACCTGACAAGATCACAGAGTGAAACCCTTGTTCTCTTCCTCATGGACAATCACACTGAGCTCTTCAAGGTATTCTGTCCACTTGTATATTGTAAACTTATAGGAATTTCCTTTCTTCAACTTTTTCCCTTTTATTTTTTTTCCCTTTGTTCCTGCCTTGATCACAGACTCCTGCAGTCCTTATTGAAGTGGTAAGGAAAACACTGAGGACAATGCAGCAGGGCAAAGATCCAGACTCCATTGCCAGTAAGTTAATAATACAGTTTCCACTAATCATTAACTCTTAAATAAACATTACACAGTGCAGTGCACCATCACATGATATAACGCAGATGGTGAAACTTTCTATTAAGTAAATACACTCAGAAACGAATGTTGTAGCAAACTAAATATTGATTCCACCCCAAGACTCAGAATATAAAATATTTTGTCCACGTGGGTGCACTGTTGGTCCAGATCAACACTGCGTCACTGCTGTAATTTCACTGAGTCCTCTCCCCTCTCTGTGTGTTGCAGCATTCACCTTCTGCCAGCAGGTGACATCACAGGAGTATGAGGACCAGCGTGAGGCTACGACGCTGGAGAGCCTCAAGCAGCTTCTGCTTGGTATTTCCTCCAGCAAGAGCATGCCTGTCAAAGAGAAGAGAAGGCTGCTGAAAGAGTTTGAAAAACATCACCCTGTGGTCTTCCTCCAGCATTTCTCCAGCACTTTCTAACTACTAACTGGTACTCAGTAATAAGATGATGCATCTCATGAGTTTAAATATACAGTCCTCTAATCTGTAATGTGTAGAGAGGAAAATTGTGTTCTTGTTGACATGGTTGCTAACTTTAAAATCACAATAAGTTTAGTTTTTTTTATGAAGTATAAATATTAGTGCCACAACCATAGATGCCTTTTAAACTGACTAATTTGATGAAACATTTGATATCAGGTTAACTATAGATGTAATTTTGTTGTAAACAGTAAAACATAATCTTGCCTAATGAGGGCAGCTTTAGCAGTTGGTGGGGCACTGAAATAGCAAACCCTGACTTTATCTTTTTGATTCTATTGATCTCATGTTGTGTAGATCAGCCATGTTCTCATAGCATTACATTATTGTAATATTGGAACTTGTAAAAGGGATTTCTTAAATTACGCATTAGTCAGGTTGACTAATTTGCTTTGCACTTTGATCAGGTAACATGTCTACATATCGGTGAGGAATAACAGCCTAATAGTGGGTGTTTTGTTTTGATAGTGCCACTAACTTTGTTTAATTTTTTAACATTTTTTGGTTTTACTTGAATAGTAGATCATTCTTTTTTTTAATGAGGTGAAAATGTAGATTACTAATTGAATATTTGTCTGATTTTCCTGAAGCCATGTTTGTACAAATGTAATTTACAGTCAGCATCTTTTGAAATCATGTTAGAATGCACTTTATGATGCTGAAACAGGTTTTATGTTCTGTTGAATAATACTAATCTAATAAAAAGGTCTTTCTCTCAAACAAGTCAAGTTGTTTTAGTACATGTGTCATTTATTGTTGCTCAGAGAGAGACGGTGAAACAGGAAAAAAGGAGTAACCGATGACGTAGATGCGCCTGACTCAATAATAAAAAAAAACCCGGAAGTAGGTTGCTTCGTTCACTAGCCTGCTAAGCTAGCTCATTCCGTATGCTATTGGAAGACATGGGGGCTGTGTTTCACAGCCAGTACTGACAGCGGTGTTGCTGAGAGTCCACTTACAAAAGCAAATAATACTGTGAGTCCTTTTCATATCAAGGTAAGCAGTTGGAGTGTTTCGGAGAGAGACTCTTGGATTTAATCGGTCTTTGACAGAAACGTCACTGTCTACTTGTTGGCGGTGTTGTTGGCTAGTTAGCTTTGTTAGACTATCGTTGTTGCCATAACGGAAAAACTCCCTTTAATGGCAACAAGCGTATAATAATAATAATAATAATAATGATAATAATGTCAACTACAGGGACAGATGAAGGATTAAAATAAGGTTAAGAAAGATGGCTTAACGTCAACAATGTCAGTGCTGTGCTAGGTTTGCTTTGTGCGTACAAGGCTAAACTTAGCTAATATCAAGACATTTCACATTCAGACGCTTGAAGACAAATATAACACATCGTGTTTTCTTCCGGCAACAATAGGTGGTGTGATATTCTGCCATGAATAACTTACCAACTAAAGTTGGTAACCTGTTTTTGAAAGCACCTGCACTGTCAGCGGCTAACATGCTATCGCTTGTGCTAAACAGGTTCTGTGCAGGTGGTTTTCTTGAGCTGAGTGTGTTTGTCTGGCTCCTACGTATCAACTGTTAGCTTTTATAAAACTATTGTCATTGGTGTTACTGTTAGCCTTTAGCATTAAAAACAAAAACAAACCTGTTGCCCATGAAACACGGGAAATGCATAATAAATGATTCATAAATGGTTTGGGTATGTCAAATCGTCAGCTGTGGTACATTTTGTTTTCCAGATTTTAAAGTATGTGTTTGG
>JAVQJX010054974.1:0-11075 GCA_036025115.1 Ambassis agassizii
CATTTTTTTTTCAAATTTTCATGAATTACTAAATTTCAGTTGTTTCCCGTTTTTTATAAATATATTCTATATCTTAATTAAAATTGCAGCATTTTACTGGTATTTCCTTCATTGCATTTGCTAATACCACAAGAACTGATCGTGCAATTTTCAGCAAGTTGTTTCAAAAAAAGGAAACCAGTACTATACGTTTATGATAAGGAAGATAAAATAAGAGAGAAAGTAAAAACAGTTGGCTATCCTACACAAAATAGCAATAAAATAAAAGCTCCATAATAATATCATTATAATAATAGACAATGGAACTGTCACCAGCACAAATTAATCCAAAAATAGTGAGATTCTAAAAAACATTGTACACAACAAGTAACAGGGGTGCAGGTTTTCATTTCTCATATAGATTGTCTTGTGACTACACTGCTAGATTGGACAGAGAACCTTCGTCTATTTTTTTTTTTTTTTGTTTCTGTTTTTTGTACACAAACAAACCTGCGTGAGGCAGGATGTTGAAGCCAATCGGTGTGGTGTCACATTTCAGTCAACCATCAGCGCCCACAAACAAAAAAAAAAAAAACCTATTTATTTTTTTCATTAAACAATGGAAAATGACTGTGTAGTGAGGACGTTCACTCAGCGTTAACATGTTTAAAGAAAAAATTGTGACATTTTCTGTGAGAAGGTAGTTATTAGTCTAAATAAAATAGACTCTAATAGTTTAAGTGTACTTAAATTTAAGAGCAAAATCTGCTGCACATTATTCTTTCTGTACTAAATTTGTGACCTAAAATCAAACAAATATAAATACAATGGGCCTCACTGCAGTGCTATCAGAAGCAAAGTCTCTGGGTTTTCAATGATGATAGAGGAGCGACCTTATGTTAGATTAACCAGGTACAATGTGTTTGAACATGAGCAGATTTGTCTGGTCGTGGGGTTCCTGCATTCGTGCAACCTCAACAGAACAGGCGGAACAGGAAAACCTTGACTTGGGGAGTGTTTGCACATTATTCACCTCTATGTTTACAGCTTTAGCCTTTGTCATGCATTCATGTTAATGAAACTTTCACCATGTTAAGTGAAATCAGACACACAGGTTATCATCAAAACCTGTTTCTATCCCTTTTATCATTTGTAGTTTGTAGTTTTTAGCTGAAATCTGAGATGAAAACATCCATTTTTTTATGTCTCAATCGATAATTAAAAGAGGAAACAAACATTTACATCATATTTTCTGGTTTAAAGAGTTTGACTTGCTTTGAAATTGCATGAATGCAGCACGAGAAGGTTTTACATTCCTTCCAAATTTCCATTTAAGGCGTTAACTTTCTCCAGCATGAGTTTATTGACAGGGTGTTAATTTACTCTGTCATCTTGAAAGCATAAATCATGTTAGTGGAGTGAAAAACTACCCACCACACCACACAGTCAAAACGAGGGACGGAAAGATGACTTGATCATGAAAAAACAACAAGACATGCGTCAGCCTTTGTGAAAACAGCCACAAAAACCAGCGTCTGCACGGATTCATTAAACAAACTGTCTCACCTACAAAGTGTAGGATTGTTAAAGTGAACGATCAGCAGCAGCTGTTACACCAGTCTGCACTTTGAGCATCGTCTCAAGGAAAAAAGAATTTAAAAAAAAAAGGTCCAGCAATCAAGGAAAACATCGACTATAAACACACTCACACACGAAGGGGTGAAATGGTTCAGACAAAACTAGTTTGTTCAAGAAAACGTGGAAAAGATTTTACATGATTTTTGTCAGGTGTATTTAATCTCTATACGCTACACGACTAAGTGTACTGGTGGTGTCCTAATAATGGGTTTATGTCACAATGTGTATAATTTTTTTACTTTGATCGTGGGTTTTTTTTTTTAAATAATGTGTGGCAAGAGAATATGATGACACCACAACCAAGCAGGCCTCTGTGAGTGAGAGACAGAGAAAGTGCACACACCATCAACACTAGAATAAAATAGGTTTACTGAAACGAGTCTGATCCACCGGCACTGCGTCGTGCGGCGTTAACCCCTGCACCGTAGCTCGAAACATCATCAAATTCACACTCATATATGCAAACAGATCCACTGAGAATCAACACATTGCTTGTTTTTAGGGATACCTAGCAAAGTCTATGCAAATATATTCATATGTACATACACGTCGTTGAAGCTGAAAAGCTATTTTTACTTTGTCGCCAACTGAAGCGGTAGAAATATAGAAAATGTATTTTTCCTTTCACTTTTTGAAACACGGCAAAGAGCTAAGGAGAGCTATAGAGAGCTAAAGAGGACATCAAAGCTTCCGTATAAGGAGTGAGTTTTATACAAATTCCTACTTCTGGACAACTAACGGACCTTCAAAACAGATTTTTTTTTTTTAAATACCAACAGATAAAGAACACTTGGACTGAAGGAACCAAATACTTCCCTACTCCAAAAAAAACGAAAAAGCCACCAGAGGCTCAGAAAACTCTTACTATGCATTTAACTGGATGGCATCTACTCCTGGTAATTAAGCTGAGTGACTGGCTGGATTTCTGGTGCAACAATTTCCATCCAAGTTTCAGAGGAGATGAGGTGAGAGGACGGGGAGGAGCACCCAGTCTGTGAACAAAGTGACGGCCGAATACGAAGCCTGAAAAGCATCAACAACGTTTCCATGACAGTGCGTGTGATAATGTGTCAGTGTCGCTGCACCATGTGCGAGAGGCATTTGGCATTTTTTTTTTTGATATTGGCACTCTGGCGAGGTGCTCGACTCCACAGCTGCAGAGTGCCACCTGAGGGCTCGGGCCTGCAGCGATCCGTTAGATCCATTAATGCAGAACTATCCTTTAAATAGACAACACTCCTGTGTTGAGTCTGTACAGTCAGTGCCAGGTAGATAATCGGTCCTCAAACATGTCCAGACAAAAGTTATTTCCAATAGTGCAGTTTGAAAGTGATTCACGGAAGAATGGACAGCACACAGACGGTCACGCGTCGCAAGTCCAAATAATCTCGACAAGCCACCGGTCACCAATGTAAGAGCTCGATGTGAACACATGACGGTGATGTAGAAACCACAGGAACGTCCTCGTCGTGGTTTTTCGTCAGATTGCATTTCTACCAAACAAAAATCACTACACGGGAGTCAGTTCAAGCAAGAAGGCTTTAAAAATCTACTGGGACAAAATATCCATCCTCCCCTCAATCAGTGAGTGAGATCCTCAAAAGGATCTTCAGGTTTATTCATGGTTTTTTTGGCAAAGCCTCAAGTCTGGGTGACGCAGCTGAGTAGTATAATTTTGGACAGAGGCAGATGTGTGAAGATAGTGTCACATGGCAGTGGGGTTGGGGCAGTGGGTGACTAAGAATGAGTGTAAGGGTGTGTGTTGTGGGTGTCAACGAATCACCAAAACTTTACAGGTGGTGCTGGTGCCTCTATGTGACCCAGGCATCCAATCTCATGCGCTTTATGTTTCCCCCTTCTTGCTCTGGTTCATTTGACGCCCTGAGGAGCTCAGACGAGCTGAAGTCAGGTGGTACGGAGCGGCTGGCGGGACCTGTGGACGTGGCCGTACTTCCGCCGCCTCCTCCACCTGCGCCTGCACTTCCACTACCTCCCCCGGCTGCACTCGCATCGTCGCGATCGCTGCCTTCGAAGGAGCTGGTGTTGCTGCTTACGCTGTCTGCGGGCGAGCGGCCGGTTGGAGGCTCCAGGCTCAGGAGGGAGCCGGGGAACTGCGGTGGAGCAGCCAGGATGGCTCCTCCTGAGGTCGAGGATGGCGTGGTGGAAGGAGGAGGACAAGGGGTGCTGCGATCCCGACCAGGCGAGACGGGTTCTGATTTGATGCTCACGCTGGAGTTGGTGTTGACGGTCAGCATGGCGCCTTGAGGTATGTGGGTCACCGGCCTGAGAACAGGGTCACAGAGACGGGAGGAAAATGGAAGGAAGATAAGGGACAAATAATGCAAATGATTAGCCATTTGACAAAGCGTATGAAAAACTGGGAGACAAAAACCCACATTACAAGCACAGCACTGACACGGAAAAGCAACACTGGATTTCATAATAATACAATCATTTCTGAGCCTTTTAAAAGCAGAAGTAACACCCCAACTGCTCCCAAAAGATCAACAAAACAGCTGAGGAAGCATGAAATGATTTGTGTGACAGGGTGGTGCGCAGTGAATCAGCTGTGATGTGAAGAAACTACAAATGATGAAACAGAAAATAATCTCGGGTTAGAGAACATGGCGGAAACCGGAACTAAGTCTCTTTCCTGTTTGACTGCAGACGGCACCAGACATGCTTAAAAGTGGGAGGCAGCCAAAAGCGCACAGACACACAGGAAAAAGGAAGTGTGATACAGTACCGGCCCAACCACTCATCTCTACCCAAGAGCAGGTTGGACGGAGAGCCAACACTGTGGGAAGAAAACAAAATGTTGGAGCCCAAACCAAAGAGAACAGGTGGATTAGAAGGTATGTGTGGAGAAAGGTGTGAAACATTATTGCAAGCAAGTTTGTTTTGGTTTTTTTTTTCTTCTTCCAACAACAGCAATAATGTTAGTAATGTCTCAGCATCAGAAACACAATCTTTGTTTCCAGCACACATCAAAGTCTTGCTTTCTGTTCTACAAACACACACTGTGAGTGAAGCATTTACACATGTGTTAATAAGGACAGTGAAGCTCTTATAGTTAGTGTATGGTTGCCTTTAGGAACAAAATATATGCATCATCTCAAAAAAATGCACTGTATTCTTTCCATTTTATTCATTATTAAAGTAATTTGTGTGTGCATCAATCGTCCTGACATACAGCAACTGTTTTAATCCTCTTTGTCTCATGTGTTTGGTCCTTAAAGGCCACCATATTTGTGAAGATTAAAGGGCTGCAGAATAAAATGAGTAAAGACAAAAATCATAAAACCGATCCTTTTATTACAACAATCCTATAAGTGCAAAAAAGACTAGCTTCTTGCATTAACTTGTGGTACAAGCCACCTAAAATGAATCTAGAAATAACACTCATACAAGCTAACATTTTGTCTGTAAAACAAAAGCCTTTCACCATATTTTGTTACTTAATGTAAAAACATGGCTGCAGAAAAGCTCTGTTTAGTGGCCATGTGTTTGTTGTGAGTTTAAAAAAAACACACACATGCATGGTTGTCTGTATGCTGAATGTCGTTTACCTACAGACACGGTCATGACATTTTACACACGCACACACTAGTTAGTGGCTGTTCACCTCAGATTGGCAGCCAGACTGGACACCTGGCTAGACAGCTCGCTGCTCTGTTTGTCCACGCCCCACATGCTGTGGACGAGAGGAGAGAACACACTTCAAGGATGCTACCAACAACCCCCGAAACCCTGCAGCTCACACAGCTCTGTGCGGACATTCCTATATTACTCCATCATACAGTGTGAGGGGAGAGTAAAAGATAAGTTTAAATGTAAGAATCAGACTCGACTCCACTGACAGAAGTTTAAATTCAGACTGAGTATGTTGACAGATATGCGTTTCTCCTTTATTATGATGATTTATACATATCTGGAAACATCACTTGTTCCCTTCAGATAATGTTTGATACCACCAAGTGCATCGAAACCAGAATAAACTGAAAAGAGGTCAGATTGATGTTATGAAGAGATGGTGAGATGCTGGTGAGAATCCAGTTCACTGGAAAAAAAGGACATGAACTGCTTGCATATAAGGTCATGGTATGGATATCATGCAAGCTGACTGGAAAGGTCAGTAGTTCACTAGTTTAAGATTATCAGCAGAAATTTCTCAGCCGCCTCCATCATCCTTAAAAGTGGGAAAAAAAAGCAGAAAAATTATGACTTACACCAAGTTGCTGAGTGATGCAAGATTAAGTTGTTGCTGCTGCTGTTGTTGTTGCTGTGTTTGCTGTTGTTGTTGCTGTTGCTGTGGTTGCTGGGAAACAGCCTGCTGCTGTTGCCATGTGGACACGCTGGTTGGCAACAAGCCGCCTGGTGACGCCAAGGCATGTAAAGCAGTGATGTCAGCGCTGGTCAGCTGGTACTCTGAGAGAAGATAACAGGCACAACAAAAACTTCAGAGTCCATCATTTGATTTGACTCTGATCCACCGACAATAAGAGGGGCAAGAATAAATCCACTGCTCTACACGTTTCGCCTTACCTGTGTTATATGCTGTGGGCATGGCAGAGAAGGGCAGCCCTTGTGCCAGCAGGCTCGGTGTGGCTACAGAAACCACCGGTGTGGTAAGTGTTTGTGCCACCTGAGCTCCTGCTGCCAGCCGCTGGGCGTTCTGTCAGAGAGGACCAAAAAAAAAAAAAAAAAATATTAGTCACAGAAGAAACAAGGAACCAACTTTGACATGTGAGCCGAAGATATTTTTTGACATGCTGGGAATGAGGATGTGCACATGGCTGGATTCATAATGAATTAACACGTCAAGTAAATCTCAAAAGTCAGAAATAGATTTACTGTCAGGACGCTCTTGATGGCATGCATCAATAACAGGTTCCTTCATCTGAGTGAGCCATAAAAGGAAAGTTACATTAAAGGCAGTTTATTCAGTGATTTTACATAAAATTGTATATTAATGTTCGTTTTTAAGGTTCTATGTGGTACAATAAATGAAGTTTATTGTGATAAAAATATCTAAAATCTAACAAATACCTAAATAAACTGTTGAGAAGGTGAATTTTGACTTCATTTAACATGAAGCTCATCTCATGATTCTCCAGTGGATGTCACTAAAGGTCTCATTGCACCGCACACCAATAATGTTTCAATCATTCAGTCCTATAGGAGACTGAACAGAAGATCGGGCTCCTACAGACACACATTAAATCTGTGAAAACTGCTGCCACAAGGTTTTATTGTCATGTAGCTGCACGGACAGACACACAAATCTCACAAAGAGCATGGCCCTCCAGATTCTGCTTCAGCTGAATTTGGTTACTTATAAAAGCAAGCTGAGGTTCTATGTAAAGAAAACTAAATAAATAAATAAAAGGCTCCGCATATGAAAGGCCAAAAGATGCAGCAATTCTGGTCTGGTGTGACTCCTGTGTGCTGTGAGGCTGATCATCCTGAGAGGAAGCATTCAGCAGAGTTATGACTGTAATACTGAATTTACAGAGAGACAGACAGAAAGAGGGGGGAAGAGAGAGACCGGAGAGAGGAGCCAGATTCAATTATCTGCCTTTGTGAAGAAGTGAGGAGGGGTGGCGGGGTGAGAGTGATGAAAATTAATCACTATCCTCAGGAAAATGAGAATCTTGCCTGTCAAGTTTGAAAGGAATTAGAGAAGAGGGAGAGAGACAAACGCCACCAGAAAGCAGCAACCATATTCAGTGCTCTCTGGTTAATTTAGCTGCAATTAAAGTGTTTTTTTCATGTCTTAAGGCTTAAGGATTATCTTATTTTTTTCTGTATGAATCTTTGTTTGTCTTTTTAGTAAAAAGCTTTTTAATTTTCTTTTGATCTGCTGATTTACTAAATGAGTAAAATGCCTTTAATGTAATTCCTGTTTAACATCTCTTAACTGTTTTTTCAGTGGATGGTAGAAATGACTTGGTGTGAGTGTGTGAATGAGGAACATGCTCTGCGGCGCCTCGCACCACCAACGCCATGCTTTTGAAGTGGCATCATATGATGAAGTAAATGGGTCTGCTTGTAAACTAGACGAGATCACTCAAGGACATTTCTGCTGATGTGGGGTTCTACATTAAAAAGATTCTAGAGAGAATTTCATGATCCTGAGACTACATAAATACTGGAACAACACATCCATGAGTCCTGAACCACATGCAGTCAAGTAGGAGAACCAACAAACTGAAGACCATCCCAAGAAATGTGAGTGGAGCAAGACCAAAAAACAATGAGAAACTCCTGTGGAATAACTGTGTCCATGCTAATAATGTGCGGACAGTCGATAGCACATCGACTCATGCGAGTGTCTGACGTGAGGGAGGGGGGGAGTGGGGGGGGGAATCACCTCGTTTACCAATTCCAGCTCATCCTCTGTCTGCAAAGGGTGGTAACAGAGAGGGTTACAGCTCTGGTAACAATAACATGTAACAAATATAGAACTACTTACTGTACTTTGCAAGTCCTTCACTGGTTTCCCTTGCCAAGTTTACAGTAAAATACATATGTGACACAAACACTGGATGCAGCTGTGTGTTGTCGCTACGTAATGACATAACTGACACACACAATCTACAACTCAATTCACAACAGAGTGGAGCTGGAAAAACCTCCAAAAAAAAAAACAATAAATGAAGCTTGTGGTTGAATAAACTTTCTGTCTCATGTGAAATAATATTTTACTGGCCTACACTGACAAACATGGCTACAAGAAACGTGGGTGCATGTTTAGCTTAAGACGTTATGAGAAATCTCTTCAGTATGTCGCTGATTCATCAAGACTTTTGCTAGAGTTTGCCAGAGAACATAATGAGAAAGTGTTTAGCTCAAATATCTGCCCCCAGGTCTTCACTAAATACACAGAGATGATGGCAAACAGCCCTTTAACTGTTTATCTTCAGTCTCTGAGATTCATTCAATTTTCCATTTTACACAGTTTTCCAGTAAATGAATTCTTTTCTTCAAATGAAAATACCATCTCACTTTGTTGACCATAGTTTCAGGATCCAAATGTTAACTAAATGGACCGAAGTTCGGTTTAGGTAAACTCACCATCTGCATGAGACTCTTTCCTCCCTGTGAGGTGATGACTCGGAGGTCTGGCTTGCGGCTGTTGACCATCTGGGGGCTGGGAGGTGGAGGTGGTGACTTGGCCGGAACTACTTTCCCCAGACTGTTGCCGTTGGAAACAGTGAGGAGGCCTGGGGAGGCCCTGGCACTGGTGTATCCATTAGCTGCAGGGGAGACGGAGGTGCGAATGGACAGAAATCAATAGAAAAAAAAAAAAAATCAAACAGGTGAATGCAGTCAGTGGGTGTAAAGACAGCCTGCAAATAGATTTATGTTACAGAATCTTACAAAGATTTCTTCTTCAAACTCTAAGGTTGACGTGTAGAAGCAAACATGTGGAGTAAATATCAGGGATCATTGGAAATGGTTTTAAAAAAAATCTCTGAAATGTTCAGGAATTACACATTTAAATAAAAGGTATGAAAACATCCTCTGATGCAGAAATATATGAAATATAGGTCTCAAAAGAATCCAACACATTACTGTCAATGTTACTGCTGGCATCCCCTGATTCCTGTTAGCTGTAAATACAGAACAGGAAAAAAATAAATATTCAAAGGCTGATTTTATAAACGGTGACACTCACGGACTGGACTTGGACATCCTCCATTTGAATTATTCAGGTCGCCTCCGAGAAGAGCACCTATTGATAAAAAGAGAGAATTCAGAAAAATTAACTCTTCCATTTAAAAAAAAAATCATTCCAAGTGTAAGTAAATAATTAAATAATAAACACACAAGACAAATGGAAGGAGCACTACAAATGTCACACATGCAAATTAGTCCATAACGTGCACTACTCCCAGAGGAATTAAGCTGCTTATTATGCATAATGATAGGGAGCTGCATACACACAGTATCAACGCTCTGTAAGTAGCGACTGATAACAATGAAGATAACCGGGTCCTTCCTGAACTGAAGATCGTTTCCACGAATACCACGCTGGGGTGCAGATCACTCGCTCACCTGCACTGGCTGGTCGCTGTGGCAACCCAGGAGACACCGTATTTCTCTGAAGAGCTGGTTGCTGTGGCGACAGGAGGTGGGTGTCCGTGAGTGATGAAGATGTTACATAGGAGGTAGTGACCATAGCGTTGCCGGGATTGCTGAATTGCAGTGTGCTCTGATTGGACGCCTGCACCGTGACGGGCATGGAGAACGTCTGGGGCTGAGCTGCTGTCTGCTGTGAAATTTAA
Organism: Ambassis agassizii; assembly: GCA_036025115.1. NCBI lineage: Eukaryota > Metazoa > Chordata > Actinopteri > Ambassidae > Ambassis > Ambassis agassizii. The sequence continues at coordinate 9,909 of JAVQJX010054974.1, forward strand.
GAGGGAATTTAATGTTTACTTATTGCACAAACTTTATCAAGACTAGTTTGCAGCAATGCAAAGTAGAACAGGTTTTGTTTTCATGTATTCTTTAAAGCTACAGAAACACTTCTGTTCTACTTTCATATCCATCGAGACATGACTACAGACAAAAACTGTAACTGTAAAAGTAACGGTTATATCTTACTAAGACTGATATTTGGTGACACAAGGTCACAGTGAATAAAGTGTGAAACAACTAGTTAGAGGAACTTCACACTAGTCGCAGTTTCCTGTAGGTGCCTGAGCCAAAAGAGAACCACAACAGATCAGTACTGACCAGCAAGTCAAGAGGGAAGTACTAGACAGTAAGTTACCCCGTAGCGTTTGAAGAGAACATCCAGGTCCTCTGTGGTTTTGCGGTACTTGTCATCATTAAGGGGACTTTGGTCAATTGAGTCTTCGCCGTCCGGCTCTGGACTGTCACAACCGTTGAAACCCTTCTTTCTCAAAGTCTATAAATGCAAACCAACACAGATGTTAGATGGTGACAACTCATTTTCACCCTCCAAGTCCTCATAACATACAGCTACATTTCTTTACACTGCTAATATGATGGATTTACCTCAATGATATCTGCGTTGGTCCGGCTCTCATGTGGCTCGTTGTACTCGGTGTATTTGAGCAGGACCTTGTCCATGTCAGTGCTGGCATACTGGAACAGCTTGTTCGCATGGTTGAAGATGATCAGAGCAATCTCGCAGTCGCACAATACACTCAGCTCGTAGGCCTTTTTCATCAAGCCAAACTTCCGCTTCGTGAATGTCACCTGAGAGAAAAGCGGCGGGAAAGATTTGAGAGTAAAAACAAAGCACTGGCGAGTTCACTCAAGTTCCTTTCTCACATTCAAGTTACTCATCTAAACTCAGTGCTCTCTGTAATCTCCACAGGTCTACTGATAGCTTTGTGTATTTGTTTACATCAATGGATAAACAGTAGTCACTTTTTTCACCACCAATACTGAAGTACTCTTGTATTTATGAGTCACAATTATATGAGCACGACAATAAAATAATAACCTTCAAAACACTTTGGTTTCTAAGCAATAGGCAGTAATTTTCCTCTGCATTCAATTATCAGTCCTCCCTGTTAATACAAGCCATTATGTATTTAACTGATATTTTTAGC
>JAVQJX010055027.1:0-12398 GCA_036025115.1 Ambassis agassizii
AGAATTTAGGGGAATAATTTATTGTATGTATGCTGTTATAGGTTACAATAACAGGAGATTTCAGACAGTCATGGTGTCCTATCAACATGTTTCACCTCTGGAGCAGGAAACAGCCAATTGAATGAATATAGATAAGATTAGAGATTTGTATATAATTACTCTGAGAAATCCTCTGAATGAAGTAAAGCTGTGAGGATGGATCAGCTCGCAGCAGCTTCCTCTCTGTGGCTCTGGCTGGATGTCCGCAGTCTGCTCCTGTTCATACTGCTCTTCTTGTTGATAGCGGAGACTGTGAGAACCCGTCGGCCCAGCAACTTCCCTCCAGGACCTCCAGCTTTCCCTTTTGTGGGGAACATTTTCTCCTTTGACTCCAGCAACATCCACGGGGACATCACTAAGGTAAGAGTCTGATAACTGTAGACATCTCCTCCAATGAGAAACATAGCCTAAGAGGAGAACTGAGATTTTCTTCATGAGGAAACAGTCACAGTTGGTAATCAGCAGTAGCAGCTAGTTTAGTTACAAAGGTCTCAAACTGGGAGACAAAGAAGCTTTATTGCATAACACATAAATACAGAGAGGTCCATCAAGTAGCATTTCTGAAATGTGAATAAAATGGAAATGAATCTTGTATAATTGCCTAAAATATGTACTTCATCAGTACTTGCTGTTGACTTTCTACCTACTGCCCTTTGTGTCTGTCAGGCCACACAAGCCTGTTACAAACAGGAACAGATTGGTGTTAGTTTGTGGTTTAATGTGAATAAGTTCTTTACCAAATCAAGCAGAGGACATTGACTTGTAAACACAAAGGTGGCTGTGTATTTTTAGTTTGACATCCTGCTGTGTCCTGTTTAAAACCAGAGGATGTGCTTTATGCTTAGTATTGGATTTCACAGATTTTAATCTTACATGTGATCAATAACAGGGAAAGCCTTTGATCCACACCTGATCATTAACAACGCGGTCTCCAACTGTTATGAAGTGGCCTTCTGGGGCCGTTGGGGGTTGGGTTTTGCCTTTTCTTTGTGTGTTTCCCTGTTCCCCCTTGTAGGCATGCTGGGCTTGCCATAGGGGGGTGGAGCTAAGACAGAGCCAGCAGCCTTGCAATCGCAATCATCACACTCACCTGTGCAATCTCTCTCACCTGTCCTTGCCTCCAGGGGCGAAGCCTGTACTGAAGCCCCATTACGGCCTTTCTCTCCACTGCTATGAAATCTATGCTACTTTACGTGATGCATGATCCTGAAGTGATCAGGTATTAAAACAAAATGTCCTGGTGCTAATGGTCACACCTTCAGCTATCAATCCTTTGAAATGCCTGCTGAATCATGGTCCATCATCAGTCATGACTGAACCTATGTAAGTATTGAAAGATCTTGATGGTCAGTGCATTGGATAAAAGGGCGACTATAAACACTACAGTGATAAGAGCATTATAGTGTAATCACATTATGTAATCACATTATGTAATTATTAACCTGTCACAGCAACACAAACTGCTGTGCTGTAAGCTGTTTTCTCTTGGGGATAGTTTTATTCAACACACACACACTGATAAAACTAGACTGTACAAATGTGACACCCGTTTGACAATGAAACTTTCAGCTGCCATATACAAACATTACAAAACTGTTACATATTTAAAAAAAAGTATGCTCTGTATGCAAACATGTCACAGACAAAATAAACTGTTTAAAAGATTCGGCTGTGTACCATATTCATATAAAAACTTATTTTTAATCTCACAGTTGTCACAGTTGGTTTCATTCTTTATTTACTTTCTCATACTTTCCAGAATATTGAATGTCTCCTCCTCACTAGCATCTCTCTGTGTAATCAGAGCTGTTCATCTGCCCTTCCTCTCTGGACACTGGATTTTGTAGCCCACCCTGTAGGCCTGCAGGTACACACGTGCCTGGTTGATCCTGAAAACACAAGTGACACATATTCTGAGGTATAACTTCAAAAATGTGTGAAAATTAGACTCCACCCTAACACATCTTACATCTCATGCAGTGTGTTTTTGGTATTTTTGGTAAATACTAATCACTTTTTAATCTGTGTCACTGAGTATATAGACGGATAACGGGGAAATAACTTTTTCTGTCATGATACTCTGTGTTATGTGGTGGAGTAAAAAGGATAAATAACCTGTATTTAGTGCAAAGCTGAACTCCCAGGGGTCCACAGCGGTCAACGTAACTCTCTTTGAACGCCTTCCTCACTGCTCGAGCCATACTGACCATGGTGGTGACCACAGGGCACGTGCTAAGAGACAAATGCACACAAAAATTCATGCAGCATGCTAACAGCATAAAGCCATCTGTCTTTATGTTAAAAATGAAAATCACTTATTTTAAACTCAGAACATCGCTGTATGATTAAAATTACATTCTGAGCATAACTTACAACATAACAACTTACTTTGCTAACATTTCTGCAGTGACATAGAGAGGTCTCTTAAAAAGCCCCCCTCATATGTTTGTCACTATGGGGTCAGTGAATCTCAGTATTTGTGCCCGTGTTATCGTGCATCCTTTGGAGTCCACAGTCCTTTGACCTGGCACTAGTCTCCTAAATCTACTCCTAAAGTGGTGAAGCCTATAATACAGATGCAATTTATGACTTCTCAGTGTACTGTGTGGTTAATTAAATGTGACTCAAAAACTCAAGGTAGAGGCTCCATCTCGCCCGACTACAGGCTGAACCAAAAATAGTGAGGTCAACCTTTTATCTGTAGAGTCAACAAGGGAATTAACCAGAGAGACCAAGCTGTTGTTTGTACTGTCACTGGACATGTTGGCAATTGTACATGGAGTTCTGTGGGGATGGGGTTTTTTTTTTTTTTATAACAAGTGTTTCTGACCACACTCACAGTCTCTCACAGCGCAGGCCTGCAGTGCCCTCTGGACAGGTACAAGTGTTGTGAGGGCTGCACGTGGCTCCGTGCTGACAGGGTGGCACACAGGGAGTTGTTACAGCTGCAGACAAAGGTAAAGAGAAATACAAGTTTTATACAAATCTGTACACGTTACTTCACACTCATTAACCAACTAGAAGATTAGCAGCCATTAAATGGGCAGCTAATGGGGATCCCAATAAAACAATAAACAATAAACCTGTTTCACAGAGACTTCCAGTAAATCCGTTGGCACAGCGACACCTGTTAAAGCCCACACATACTCCACCGTTCTTACAAGGTTTCTGACACGCGACAGGCTCTGATGACACAGAAGAGAAACAAGAATGTAGCCAGCAGTGATATAACTCCGCAAAACAACAGCCCTCTCACTTAGACACAAACCCATAACCCCTAACACCCGTTAGTGCTTTCAGGAGAAAAAATTAGGAAATGGAGGGCCGTACAAACAAACAAATCTAAATTAGGACATGAGTACATCTAGTGGCTAAAAGAAAAAAATTTCAGCGGCTCTTGAAACCAAGCCACAGCTCTCACTGCTGCTGGCCTCAAACAGGAAGAGCTCTGACATGAAGAGATCACATATATCTTCTCATGTATTAAGTTTAGAGATAAGGTATACAGTCTCACCTATCTGGCATCGTGCTCCTTGCCATTCACCCACACATGTGCATTTGTTGACATCCACACATCTTCCCCCATTTTGACAGGCCGGAGTGCACACAGCTGAAAAACACAAACAATATAACACATACAGAGCTATACAGTATAAGGACTGTATTGCTGTTTACAAGAATAACACACAGATCTTTGGTTCCCATAGTTAAGTTTAACCTATATTTTACCAAACTGTGTAGTAAGCATGTAGGTGGAAGGGACAGTCAAACAGCTGCAGAAGTACCAATGTTTAGCTACTCACGCAGAAGACACTGGGGGCCGGTGTAGTCTGAAGGACACTGACAGGTACCGGGTCCCACGCAGCGCCCACTATTAGCACAAGGCAGCTCACACACAGCTGAGACACAAGAAAGTTGTCAATGCTTCTTTCAGCTCCATCCTGTCTCTGTGTGTTTATAGATTTTGTCTATAGTCTCATCATCCTTCAGAGGGGGGGGGTTACCTGTGTGGCAGCCTGCTCCCGTCCATCCAGGAGGACACAAACACTTGTTCCAGCGCATACAGGTGCCTCCATGGGCACAGGGCGGGGAGCACATGGCTGAGGCATACAACATATTTAAAACATATTTTAAAAAAAAAAAACATGCATTAAAAAGACTACTTTAACTTTTACCTGAACAGTACTGCGGAATAATGTTAGAATGTGTTTGTTGGAAAATAACATAACGTAACTTATATACACTAAACTCCAACTTCTGCTTTATACAACAATGGCGGCTACCTGAGCAGCCGACACCAGGATAGCCTGGTGGACAGTCACAGGTGTTTGGGGCCACACACACTCCATAGTTCTGACAAGGAGGATCACACACGGCTGGAAAGGAGAAGAAAGCTCAAGTTTGCATGTCCACTACTACAAGAAAGAAAGAATAAAGCAGCTACTACTGATGCTAAAAAGGTCGTGAGATTTGTCCTGCTCACTGTATGATGTTCGACTCACGCTGGCACTTGGTGGAATCATCCGTTCGAACTTTATAGCCGTCCCTGCATGTACAGTTAAACCCACCAGGATGGTTCACACAGAGCTGCTCACAGCCTCCATTCGTGAAGTCTCCACACTCGTCCACATCTCATCACAAAAGACAGAGAGGACATTAGACATTCTGGGCTAAGTGACAAGAAATCCTTGGCTGTGTGCTCATAAGCAACAACCTTATCAGTGAAGTAAATTTGGCTTTAGCTGAACTATTCACAATCATCAAATGTTAACAGGCAATCACATTTTGACACTTTGGTTGATGTGATTTCTTTTCATGAACACCATCAGCCTGGAAAGCGTAAATGGATGAGTTGATTGCATCCATGGAAACCTTTCCGTGTTTCACGTCCAGCTCCTTGATTTTTTTTATATGAAAAACTACAGCAATGAATATGACCTGAAGAAACCTTAAAATAGTAGCTGCACCACAGGGTGAAGTCAGAAGGATTAAATTCCAACATTATATGTACATATGATGTGTAAACCCATCTGACTTTGATGTACAAATATAATTTTCACGTGCAAATAAAGAAGTTCATTATCAAAGACTGTAAATGAACCTCACCCACGCAGCTCCTCATGTCGCCTCCCAGCTGCCAGCCTGCTCGACAGCTACACTGAGCATGACCCTCAGCCCTCACAGTACAGATATGATCGCAGCCACCGTTTCTCAGCTTACAGGATGTGGCATCTGTTCAGGAAAAAAAAAAGATTTTACTACTAAAGAGTTCCACATTGTAAGAGTGCTTTGTTTATTTGTCTGTGGATGCTCTCATTCATCCAGATCATGTTGTGTTCAAGAGTTTAAATCGAGTTGTGGCTTCTTCTGAGGAAGCTACTAGTCCACTAGTCCAGTTATCTCAATGTAAACTTTTGGATGTGTTGTTGTTTTATCTACAATATATATTATTATATTATATTTTTATTGCCAGTATAGTACTTCCCTACATTTACAAACTTAGTTGCAACTGTGGAGCACACTTTTTTCTCTTCTTTGTAGGTGTCCCAAGTTGTACATCTTCACCGTGGTGACATGAGCTTATACAAGTTGGTATTGTGGTTAAAAAAAAAAAGAAACAAGACTCATCTGGTCAGATTAATCTTGTTGATTTGCATTGTTTTTGTCTGAGATCAGTGTAGCAGGTTCCTACAACAGTTTTCTAGGTAGTTCCCCAGCAGAACTCCCTTTTCATAATTTACATACATTAATATAGTTGAATGTAGTGCCATTTGTCCCACTGAAATGTGACATGCTAGGTATGTGTCATTCTCTGGCTAAATATTAGACAAAAACATAATGTTTTTTACTAAAAACAGAGTAATGTTGACCCTGCACTTTAGAACATACTGGTGCAGGTGAGGTTGTCCGTGTCCAACAATAGAGGAGCAGGGCAGTGGCAAGTGTGTCCTCCTGGAGAGTTGGTGCAGGTATGGGAGCATCCACCATTCTGGAGTTTACATTCATCAATGTCTAAGAGCACACATACAGACACACACACAGAAAGAAAAAAAAACACAGATAAGAGGTGTGAATCTTTTTTTTTTTGGACTTTTTCCCAAGCATGCAACAGATTTCTAACTGAGTCTGGCTTCTGAATCTCACTAATCCTTCAAAATATGTGCACGGAACACCCACTTATGTCTTGACAGAAGACACACACACACACACACACACACACACACACACACACATTGGGAAAATGAGGCAGAAAGATAACATATTCATGGCAGGTTTTTTGCCACTTGTGCACGCTGCTAAATGGTTGACACTAAGCCAGTTTAAATGAGTAAGTAAACTGCAGAGAGAAATGAATGAGTGCCTGTGCGTGACTGACCCGCACAGGTGTGGCCATCGATGTGCAGCTGGTAGCCGGGTCTGCAGGAGCATTGGAAAGACCCCTGAGTGTTGACGCAAATGTGTGCACAGGTCCCATTTAGTGCCAAACACTCGTCCACATCTGGAGGGATCAGAGACATTAAGTGACTCATTTTATGTATGTAAAGTACAGCTCCATGTAAGAGGTCCTAAAACTAACACTAGCACCAGTAATTCAGCATAAATATCTGCAAACTTTAAAACAAGTTTGTGTGACATGTTTCTACCAAAACTGAAGTTTACACCTGTTTAATACAGTCCACAATGACCTGAAAGTCCTGCAGTTCATTTGCAGTCAATAAATGGTTACTGTGTCGCTGCTGTATGATAAATTACTGTTGTTGCTTAATTCAAGATCTCAGTGACAGACCACCACACAGTCTTCTTTTTCTTAACACAAAATTAAAATGTTACACTTTAAGCACTCTGTGTTCTCACAGAGTGTACCCTCTGAAGTGATGATTGAAAATGAGTTGTCATGGCTGGTGACACATTACTAAAATGCATTTGGATCATCAGGGGGTCAAAGCCTCTATTGCTATGTAATTTCTGTGGCATAAAAGCAGTCAACTAAGCAAGACACGCTGCAGTGTGGCCTGTGGAGGATTTCTATTTGTGTCATATCATATGTTGATCTTGCACCTGTAAATGTTAGTTTCTGCACCTGTATGTGATGTATGTATGTGGTCTTTAAATGAAGATTGTGAAAGGTTAAAGCAAAGGACAGTTCAGCCATGTATTCTTGAGTGGGATTTCAATGTTCACTTTACATTAAAATGGTTAAAATGGTGGAAATAAATGATTCTTTTTTGCAGGAAGGAGAAACAGCTGGGTTAGTCCAAAGGTACCTGTGCAATTGTGTCCATCCTGGTCCAGCTGATAACCTGAAGTACACTGACAGCTGTACCCCCCTGGCTCATTAGTGCAGTTGTGTTCACAGTGACCGTTGTTCACAACGCATTCATCAATGTCTGTAAACAAGGACAACCCTGAACAACTGTAGGAGTGGATTGGGTGTCTGCATAAGTATGTTTGGAGGAAAACACACACACTTTACCCACCAAAACAAGAGTATCCATCTCCATTGAAGCCCTGATAACACTGGCAGAAATACGATCCAATGATGTTACCACAGTGAGCATTTGTATCGCACGCGTGACCACCTGATGCACACTCGTTCTCATCTGTGAAGAGACAATGATTTTCGAAAATCTAAAAAAGTCGGTTCATTTTTATTCAATAGATTTTTTTCTACCAGTCTGGATAATGTTTGTGGAAGGCATAACTGTAAGCATTACAACAAACACACAAGAAAGCTGACCCTGTCTACAGCAACAACACAGTTTTCCACGGAGGGACGTCATCACTAATTGCTTACCTTCGCAGTGTGTGCCGTTTCCCCGGTAACCTGGTTGACAAACACACTTGTAGCTCCCAAGCGTGTTCTCACACATACCCTGACCATCACACACGGCAGGATCCTCCATACATTCGTCTACATCTGGGACAGAAAAACAGGATGATACGCACTTCCTTTATTTAGAGCAACTCCACACGACACACTCTAATGTCATAAGGGCAAACCACTGAGCTGCAAAATCATTTTCATCTCTGCAAACCACTAAATAAGTCCTCAGATAGCGTAAGTGGGAAGCGTTGGGAGGCGGCATTAACATAAAACCCACTTTGTGCACTTGAAAAAACAGTCATTACCTTCTGACAGCAGCTTTTGAATAAGTTGTGAAACACGGTGTAAAAAACTGTATTTTATCTGGTTGTTATCTCAACTATTTAAACCCACAAAAAGCAAGCAGGCATGTGATCAGCAAGGGAAGCACACCATACCTTGACACACAGTGTAGTCAGGACATACAGGACCTAAAAAAGACCAGATGCCAGAAGTCACAGGAAAAACAAAAAAGAAAGCCAACAGAAGATGTGAATGGGATGGTTCATGATTTTACATGAAATGAGAGAAAATTAAAGGAGAGGTGAAAGTGGGACCAGGAAACACAGCAGCCATGCAGCTATACGCAGCAGATTGAAGCTCCCCTTATTGCTCTGAACTTCATCAAATTCATCAATTTCATCCAGCTCTGCTGATGCCTAATGACTGACTCACCAACACAAGCGGGGGCCTCTGCTCTGAAGCCCGGCTGACACCGGCACAAGAAGCTGCCAGGAGTGTTAACACACACGTTCCCCAGTTCGCGGCGACACTGCTCCTCGAAGCTGCACTCATCCACATCTACAGAGGAGAGAGGCCAACAGCTAAACATAGGAATATCAATGGCTGTATTTAACAGGTCTAGCCATGACTGTTGAGCCAAGTCATTCACTTATTTTGTGCCGTCTCCGCCTGCGTTTACCTACACATTTGCTTTTTATATATTGATGCTTTACTATTTGTCAGTTCAGTTAGTTGTGTTTTTTGTCTGTATTGAATGTCCATAAGTTTACATTCGCATTCCATTAAAATATGTCAACACCAGCCTCACCTACACAGCTCCGTCCATTTACAGCCATGACATATCCCACAGGGCACGAGCAGGTGAAGGAACCAGCAGTGTTTGTGCATACAGCGTCACCCTGACAGGCCTGCAGGCCCGTCACAGCAGCCAGAGCACACTCATCTATATCTATAAAACCCATAAGTGACACGTACATCATGACCTGATGCTTCCGTCACCACTGCTGCAATATACAAACATATACGCAGAGAAAGTCTGACGAACCCTGGCACCCTCCAGAACCCATCAGGTAACCACGGAGACAGCTACATGAGTAGGAGCCTGGAGTATTAGTGCAGCTGGCATGGAGACCGCATGGCGCCGAGCCGTCTCCTTCACACTCATCAACATCTGTCGAATGGAGAGAAGATACAGTATTAAGCTGCATCTGATTGAAATACATACAAACACACACAAAATATATAAAACGGGCCAAAAGTATGAGTATAATATTTATCACTGCACTGGAAAGAATAAAGAGTTGTGTCTATTTCACACCTTTACATCCTGCTGCTCCGTTCTGTGTGAAGCCCACAGGGCAGGTGCAGTTATCTCCATCCTTCACCATGCCGGATGGACAGCCACAGCCAGCGCTGCTGTCCTGCATGACCTGGTTTCCTGGACACTGAGGAGCAGGACTGGTGGTTGGGTTAAGTGTGGTAGTCAAAGTGGCTGCTGTTGTAAAATGAAAGATGGAGGGAATTTTAGAAGAAGAAGCTGAAGGGCAAAGGTGAACAAAATGTAAAGACAAAACTCACATGTGGGTCTCTGTGTTGGCTCGCTGACGTTTCTGATAGCATTTTCTATCACCTGATTAAAAACAAAGGTATAAACTTAATAATAACATAAAAATGTTAAGTACACTTTCATGAGGAATTACCATGTCACCGGCCTGGATCTTAGTGATCTCCATCTGGTTGTGTTTCAGCACTTCATTTTCCTCAGCACTGCTCAGTGTTTCTTCAGCCACCGACACAACCAGCAGCAGAGCTGACAGCACAGTCCAGATGTGACTCATCACCTGAATCTGTGTGAGAGGAAGAGCAGACTTTAGTTCACTACTTCATAAAAAAGACTGAGAGGATAGAGCAGTTAATGCAAAGGATCCATGCAGTCATATAGTGCATGTCCAGGCCGGCAGAACAACAGAGGGGTTAAAGCTCCCTGTTATTAAGGTAACAGCAGCCCCCCAGGGCGCTCTGCACAGAACAAAAGAAACAGCAAATGAAGCTGCTGCCGTGTCTGTTAGGATAACTTTACTTCTGTCTAATAGGAGATAAAAGTCAAGATTTAGCAGCTCTCTAATCTGACAGATTTATGCGTTTGGAGATCGTGAGAACGGATAAAAGGAAAAAAGTTGGTCTGAGTAACATTGTTTTTTTTCGGGCACAGCTGCTATGGGAAAGCTGCGTAAAAGTCGCGCTATTTGACTTACCCGGGTTTAGTTTTAATCTCGCACGTAAGGAAGACCCCGGGTCAGTGCAGACAGAGAGAGGACTGCGAGATTTCCAGATGCGAAAAACACCACCCTGTCCTCTCTTCTCCAGATGCAGCCCTGAGCGCACACTGCGTCAGTATGGGGGGCTGCACGATCCAACAGTTACTCCACATCCTGTCCCGGAACTCTGCACTTCCCATTCCACAAATCCCCATCCAGATGAACAGCAGAGGAGCAACAGGCAGCCCTGTAGCCACAGCAGCATGCCCCGGGTTTGAACCATGACAGGTCATAAAGCAGTCAGGAGACCTGTGAGCGTGTCTGTAACCTTTTGAAGTTTAGAGTAAATGCCAGCATAAGTCCTCTGTGAACAATAACAATGTGATTAATGGCTTCATTATTTCTAAGGAGGGATGTTTTAAAAACACATGGCAATTAACATACTTGACATTCAAGAGTCAATCATCAGGGCGCTTATATTTATGAATTGACTGATTACATCCCCCTGAAGATATAGCAAATATTTCAGTGAGAAAACCACCAAGTGAAATGTGGATGATTAAATATGTAGAGGCCCATGCGTGGCTTAATATTCTGCACTTCTGGAAATTTTAACCTGTTTATACACTTAGGCTACAAATAGATGTGTGCGTTTACATTTCACTGTTTTTCTACCGACGCCACTCAAAGCTAACTAGGGTGGGATCGAACCCGCGACTTTGTGATTTCGTGGACAAGCGTTCTTACCAAACGCGACGAAACAGATGGGAAACTCATCGAACCACCAACCTTGCAGTTAGCGGATAAACACCCTTAGGTAGGAGTGAAACATCTATCTATCTATCTATCTATCTATCTATCTATCTATCTATCTATCTATCTATCTATCTATCTATCTATCTATCTATCTATCTATCTATCTACATCACGCACCTAACAAATTCTGACATTTAAAGATTACAAATTCGGATGATTGCGTGGAGTCGCAGACGTGGTTAGGCTGACTGTGTGTGCAGTGATTCTTTATTAGCCACAGTAGAATATGTAGGAGTACTTGAACAACTTTACCAACAACAAAGTGTTGTCTAATCAGACTAAAATGACTATTGGACAGATAAGAGAGAAAAAGAGAGAGCGTTTTTAAGATGTAGAGCGAATAGGAGAGCTTTTTGTACACTGCTTTACGTCAGAGAGGTACTGACCAATGAGACTTTGCGGAGTTTGGTCCTGAAAGTCAGACGAGCCAATCAGCTTCAAGAATGACAGCCGAGAGAACTACGTCGATGAAAGTTTTCCTTTTTTTCTATTAACATTGAATTGGAACAGGTCACGTGACGAGTGTTACTGTTTCTAAAAACAGCTCAATTTATTCCGATGTTGGTGAAACACAAAATTAAACCGCACCGTCACAGAGATCCCTTGTAAAGAAGAAAGGTTATAAATACAACCCGATAATTTTATACTGTCGTGTTACTTCGGTAACACATATACTAAAATTGGAACGATACAGAGAAGATTAGCATGGCCCCTGCGCAAGGATGACACGCAAATTCGTGAAGCGTTCCTCATTTTGATATATTTTGGATATATTTGCAGTAGCAGCAGCTAACTCACGTTAGCCAATATGGCCGACCAAAACGTCACTGTGTGACTGATCGGCAGCGGACCTTTTATCCAGCTGTATAAACGCTCACCAGACGACACACACACACACACACTTTCAGACGTGCGTACTGTTCAGATGGTGCTCGTAACTCATAGTTTATCAGTAGCTCATTTAGCCCAAACTTAAAATGGAGTTGAAAGCTCATCTTTGAAAACACATGATATGCTGCATCGCTCAGATACGTAAAAGACAGTGTACACACTATAGATAATAATCAATATAATCAGTTTCGTTTTATTATTTATATTATTTTTTTTTGCAAAACAAACAAGAAATGTCTGTGAAGGTTCTCAGTCATCCAGGTCATTTTCATTCAAAGGAGTTGAAT
>JAVQJX010055084.1:0-10949 GCA_036025115.1 Ambassis agassizii
AAAAAGAGGCATGTAATTCCAGTCAAAAGATTGAACACACTTGCTAACAGAGGTTTTCCTACTGTAAAAGTTCTTTTAGTAACTTATGCGTTCAGGCTGGGACGTAGTCTCAGCTTGCCTCTGTCTCATCGTGTTTCACTGTTTCAGATGTTCCAGATGTTCTTTTAGTAACTTAAACTCTGGTTTAGGTTCAGCGTGATAAACTATCGATTCTGTGCACATGCAGAATGCACGTCTGTATCAGATAAGTTGCCGATGCAGTTCACATCAGATATGATTTGATCTGGGAATTTATTTTTCAGCACCACACAAAACCATAACTGTTTGTCTCATTCTGGCCACCCCTTATTCCTTTTTTATTCCTACAGTTTATCTCTTCAACCCCGTCTTTCTCTCCTTCATGGCAGTAATAATAATGAAAAATCTCTTTCCCCTGTTGGCAATAAAGACAGCATCAGATACAAGGAAGGAAAGAGAGAGAGAAACAGAGAAAGGCCTGGCAATCGCATTAACCAGACTGTGTGGCTGCTTTTTTGGAGAAAATAAAGAGAATGGGTTTTCTATTTGTGTGTGTTTTGTGTGTGATCCTGTGTGTTGCACCTTATGTTTTTCTATGTGTGAGAGCAGAGAAAGCACTCTGCTGATATTAGCTAGTTCTTCTTTCACTTGCTAATGTGATTTCTCTCTACAGGCATGCACATACAAAACCATGCACGCACACATGCACACACTCCCACAGGAATAGACCTTCAGTGCCAGACACCCTCTGTTCCATCTGTAAGAGAATTTTGGTTTTACCTCATAAATCTGAAAATGCATAAATCCAGAGATGCACTGTTACACAGGAAATGGAGTGCTTTGTGTGTGTGTGTGTGTGTGTGTGTTTGTGCGCGTGTTTGTGTGCGTGTGTGCGCGCCTGTGTACATGTGTTTATGTGTTGAAAGGTTGTTTCTGCAGGAGGGAAGCATTACAAATAAGATATTGGAAAGGAAGCAGGAGAGAAAGGGAATGGTTTGAGGTTTATTTTCATAACATAATATTTGCCTTCTTTTGCTTTCTGTTTTTTTCCAACAAGAAGCTCTGTATGATGTATGATCATTTCAAAAGGGCCCCTTGTTTTCTTCTGCGTTAGTGATGAATGCCTTATGATGCATCTTTCTGAAATGAAATATGACTAAGATAGTGGAAAATTGTCATTATTAGTCCCTGAAAATCATTGGTTGACTCAAATAAGTGATTAATATGATCAGAATACTGGAAAGTAAAATACTGACAATAAAAAAGCTGCATTATAAGTTTAGCCATTAGTCTTTCAAGTTGCTGCCAATTGTCTGAACTGGCCAGCTGTCATTTTGGCTCTAGAGTAAAGTTGCTCTCTTGTCAAATGTTACTTTCGGCAGTGATAGAAATGCTAGAATACAGTTAGTGTTATAGTAGTGTTACTTGAAATGGTGATGCATGACTTTTGGTAATATATACTGTCCAGCCTGTGTGCTTGACCATCACTACCAAATATTACCATAAAAAACAGTGATTGTTCATTGTTTACGGTAATTGAAGCTGTAGTCTATCACATGAATGCAAATGTCCTCCTTTCAACAGGACCGTTTTAGCTCAAGAAAAGAAATCAGAAGGGAAAAATTGTCAAAAGACTGACAGACAATGATTCTTTCTATAAGCAGATATAGTTTTGGTTTCTAAGTCCAACTAAGCAATGACTGTGGAATGCGTTGATGACTTTGTTGTTCCTTAAGTCATCATATATGTATGTCGGTGTATAAGTGATGGATGGGGAGAAGAGTACATGAGGCTGGTGGACAGATCTGTGGAGTGGGCCAAAAGGATTCACAAGCTGTTTAATGTGGAAAAGACCAAAGCTTCACAGCCCCTGTGCATCCTGGGTATGGATGTGGAAGTGGTAGAGGAGTACGAGTAGCTGGGACCTGACCACACTTCTACACTATTGTACATAACTTGAATTTAACTTGAATTTGTATTTTCTTGTAAATCATTTTTATTATTTTAATAATTTATTATCATTTATTAGTTTTGGGCTTTTAGACCTCAGATCTGTGTATATGCTGACTGCCATGTTGCTGCAACAGTAAAATGTCCCAGCTTGGGATGAATAATATTGCATATGTTGTTTTAGAAGTCAAAGGGAATCAAACTTTGCTGTTGTTTATGTATGAGGACATGTTGTTTATGTCACACTGTATTTCAGTGGTGTATTTCTTACAGCATCTCTCTTAACGTGTAGAAATGATTTCCTACTGGAGCTTAGAAAGGTGACACACTGTGCATCATTATATACACATCATACTAACATGTTTACGTCATGCTGGCTTTAACATAGGTTATGCTGTCAAAACAAATAAAAAGTAGAAACAAAAGAGGGGTAAAGAAGGACAATGACGTAAACAAAAAGAAAATGAGATGCAAAGACTACGAAAGAGAGGTCTGCAGCAAAAACGGAGCAATTCAGATGAGATATTTAAGGTAGGAATGGGAAAGAAGATTAAAGAAATGGTTGGATTCTTTTAAGTAAGTAGCAGCTAGAGGTTTGGATGAAGAGAGAGGTGGAAAGATTAAATTATTAGAAAAGAGTGCATTTATGGGAGGGGGACAATTTGGGTAACAGCTGAAAACAGAATAGGAGAACAGATGGGAGATGGAAAATCAGAGGGGAGAGATGGAGAAGAAAGAGGGCAGACAATGAATAAATATGAAAAGGATAAGTGAAAGAAATAAACAAAAGGATAGGTGAAAGCAGATAATGGAGAATAAAAGCAAGGTTGGAAGGATGAGAAGCAGATGAAAGAAGTCTTGGAAGAAAGAATAGATGGAGGGCTGAGAGAGGGCAGGTTCCTAAAGAAACTGCTGTTTGCTGATAGAAAGCTTAATAAATGAGGACGTGGCGACAGAAAAATGGGAGGACAGATTGAAAAGAGAGATGGGTGCAAGAATGGGGCAGAAGAATATTAAATTAAACTAAGTCAGCCTATTGTGACTGTTATAATTTTTTTTATCATCTAACTGGTGGTGTATGTTATGCTCATATCTCAATTCTAGATAAAGATTATAGACAAACCACAATCAGAACAGACAGTAAAGATCTCTTTGAACAGCTCTGCTACAAACGTCGCTAGGACAACGGCAGTTTCTGGCACTCCACAAGTGGATCCTTTGTTAATGAAGGATAAGACTGGAAATATAATAAGAGGAGGTGTCTTACCCATTCCCAGTAAGTCATATCCACCACTCAAATTTGCTCAAATGCTCAAAAAGATGAACACTGAAGGTGAAGAATGCAAGACAGTAAAGGGAGGACAACATGTTTGAGAGAGCTTTAGAGAGGAAGAAGAGAGAGTCAAGTGGACGGCTTGTAGAGCCGGTGGAAGTGAAGAGCGTGAGTGAATGTTAGTAGAATTTATGAGTAGATGGAGGAAGGAAGGAACAAGTGAGGTAAAATAAAAAAGAAGAACAGTAGCTGCAGGACAAGAAAAAAATGTATTGCAGTGGCAGGAAGACAGTTTGGCTCTTTTCCATCCCTAAAAAAAGAGCTGGCCTTCCATTCCTCTGTCTCGCTTTCTCTTGGTTTAATTCAAGGAATCTGAAAGTGAAAGGCCCACCTGTGTGTAAGCATATTTTTCGAGGACAAACTCCAACATTTGGAGTGGAGATTAAAAACAGCCTCGCCTTCCTTCTCAACTCCTGTTTTATTGTTTACTGATCTGTAGACAAGCCCATTTTGGTATTGCTGGTTAGCTTACCAAAACTTTTTTTCTTTTTTTTCATCTTTTTTTGAGTGCACTCCCTATTGAGCCATGGCTTTTAGTGCAACCATCCTTTATATATAAGAAAATGGAGAGCTGTTTGACTTCTGCCTCAGAGGCTCAATGCACGGTCAGTGGTATATGGGAACACTAATATGACTTAGTGACTTAGTAATCAAGCTAGAGAACGATAAAGAAACATTTTATGTAATGAATAGAAGTTGTAGATATATCAGAAAGAATGAATTTTGTTTTATTAAAAGTGTTCATCAGGTTTGTTCTTTTCTGTGTTTCCACAGGTTAACAGGCTTCCAGGTTCCTCCTCCAGTCACAAGTACAGGGAACGTCTTCTCTCTGAGGTTGACCAGTGACTTTGCCGTCTCTGCACATGGCTTCAAACTCAACTATGAAGGTCAGTTTGTGCCTATGTGGATGGTATAGAATGTATAAGCTGTGTCACATTGTTGACTTAGAATATTAACAACCGCTTTGACTGCTGAGTACAAGGTGAAGTTCCTGCATCTACATGCAGTGTAAGATTGTGGGCATGAGGCATGTCATACAAAGAAACTCGGCCTTGGTATGTAAATGCACAAGTAAATGAGGTATTTAATTTTGTATTTCTGTTCCATTTAATTCCTTTGAGGGACCATTCGGATTGTGAAGCTTCTGTAGCAGCAGAAGAACTCAATCTACATTTTTTGACTTTTCCCACTTAGCACAGGAAATGACTCCCTAATGGGTGACATATTCATTCCTTTTCAACAAGGGAGGCTGTCAGACTTACCAAACCAAAAGCTGAGCTTCTTGAAGGCCCTGTATTGTTAATGGTCAGGGATTTCTATGGTGCGATTTCTATGACACGGCAAATGGATTCATTTTGATTCACTAAAGCTGAATATCTGAGACCTCCAGACACTTGATAGACAACCCTCTCCTTGACACATAGGCTTTTGTGTAAACATTCAAACATCAGAATTATTTGGTTTGATCTCTAATAAAACTTGCTCTGCAAGGTTTCTTCGCCTTTAAATGTGATCATTTTAGCAGCGTTATGAGCTGTTTCCAAAAGATGATAATGAGTAGAGAGATGAAAGATGGTCTGTTGCTAAGGTACAACCTCATGCCCTCTTCCTTTAGGGCCTGAGTAAACAGCATGGTGCCTTATTCACAGATGAAAGCAGATATGAATAGTTGAAGTGGTGGTCAAAATTAGAACTCACAATGCATCATCACCATGTCCTGTGTGCATTAAAGATCTCAGATTAGATCAGATAAGAAAAACTTTGATGTCCTCTCAGAGGCAGTTAGTTCCAGAGCATAAAACAAAGTAGCATGAACCTGTTTACTGCAGGCACATACAGTACATCACCCTGGGAAAACTGTTCTGTCGGTAGAGATGGAATTTTCAAAGGACCAAAACTAGAATAGAGTGTGTGA
The DNA here is from genome assembly GCA_036025115.1 of Ambassis agassizii. NCBI lineage: Eukaryota > Metazoa > Chordata > Actinopteri > Ambassidae > Ambassis > Ambassis agassizii. Next base: position 5,217 of record JAVQJX010055084.1, read on the forward strand.
AATGACATTTTTGATCCAACATGTACTGCATTTTTAAACTAAAATCTTAGTAATGTGACCCGATGGTGGAGTGGTTGCCACATGGGCAAAACGACGACGAACAGCCAAGTCCCAGTTGAACTCTTAGCCAGCTGGACATTTGCTAGATGTTATTTCCAGTCTATTCATTCAGTACTGTGAGGCATTTTAGTCCTTATGATCATTTTTTTAATTAAAAATGTTCTATCAAAGAAATATGTTGTCTGCTATTTGGTCCTCCATCAGCTAATCTCACTGATTAATTATTTAAATGAAGGTAAATAAAAATTTCAGATGTAAAATATTTTTTATTCTTTCAGTATGCAGTTTACTGGATGTTCTAATCACAACATTCAAAAAAGCTGTCATGGCAAAGTCATGTACAAAGGTTTTATTTGTCATTATAATGTTGCGAGGTGAAAGCCTGAAAACATTAACATTTATTAATCTTCAGGGTCACTGTGCAGTTGTGTACACTGTCTCTCTGCCACACTGTAGTGGTATATGAGTCTCCTGGAAGGGTTGTTTGTCACACCATTGCTTTTCCTGCTACAGCAAGTCAGAATGTCCAACGACCTAAAGCTGATGCAGGCTTTCAGATGGCAATTTGTTTACATTCTCCTGCATACATATACAATGCTTTCACTGTGGAAAGCAAACACCACACACACACACAGAGTATGTGTTCATTTTGTGGTAGTGCTTATGTTGGTGACATGTAAAGCATAACGCATAGTGGAGGTGCATTTGTTTTTGTTTTCTCCTGCCGAAAAGAAACTCAGGGAGTCATTTCAAAATACAAGGTTGTGGGGTGACCAATTTAAATTACAGCAAGGACCAGAGAGTTCACTGAAAAACAGAAGGTAATTTCAGCTGTAATTATTGCTGGGAAAGGGTTGAAAAATTACCCTCATCCAGTACGCGTTCCAGACTGGATTCAAATCACACATCGGGGCAGCTGATATTAAAATGACCCCCCTCCCTCTACCTGTGCACCTTGGACTCTGTGAATGGCACCAAAATACCACATGGATGGAGTGCTAAAGTTCATTATCAGCTCTTGTTAAATTCAGATCTGTGGTCATTATTAACCTAATAACTTCTTATGCTAGCGTTAACAATCCCTTTTCCTCATCACAACCTAATTCCAACCTTAAACCCTTCAAAGTAAAATGTCCTCTCTAGTGCAGAACTCTATGGTCCTCACAAAGACGTACTAAGTGCACCAATCCTACATATAGACTTTGGATTGTCACAGTTTATCTGCCTATGTATTTCTGTGCTGCTCTGTATGTAGGTGGGTTTGTTAGTGAGGGTTCATCTTGTTGAAATATGCATCTGATGTGACAATATTGCTGATTGCAAAGCATCTGAGGTTAATTCGCCACACATGTTATGTCTCTGTGTGTATGTGTGTGTGCTTTGGATGGCCACTTGTATGTTGAAGCAGTTGTCCCAGATTTATGCACTGGCACAAATTCGTACTTGCTTCTTGGCCCATGTTCATTCAGTGTGAGTGTGTGGCTCTTTGTTTGTGTAGATGTGATGCAGATAGGGTTTGCTCTCAGTGTGAGCATCCAGGGGACTTATCTGAAGCGCCCCTGCTGCTGATACATTCAGCCGTTTGACTTATTCTGTGTGTGTGTGTGTGTAGGAGAGAGGGGGAACAGTAAAACAGTAAAGCAGACCACACTTGTTATTTGCAAAAATGCAACATTATGTCAATGATCTGTCTGTTTTCTGTTAACATTGGGCTTCTCACGCTGTCCACAACACACAGCTAGTCTGTAAATTCAGACAACAAGGAGGGGATTTTCTCTGAAGGAATTATCCACCCTCCATGTAATCCTTCTGGCTAATCTGTTACTGGAGCCGTTTCAGATTTTAGATTTGTGCAGGTAATACTTTTGCAAGAATGCATCTTTATGAAATAAATAAGAAATGCATGCTCGTCGTCATTATTACAGGGCATGTTGATTGTTGTTTAAATGACATTCTTTTGGAATAAAGCATTTTAATGTGTTTAAATTACAGTTACAGATGTGTGATAATGAATCAAAACAAGAGCTACTTTGCCACTTTGATTTTCCATGGAAGAGTGAATTAAAGTGAATCATTTTTGTGAGCATGTACTGAATTAAAGCAGCAGTACAAATATTAAAAACTTTAAAGTTCAGATTTGAAAAATTGTCCAAAAATCGAGAATGAGATAACTTTACTGTTGTAAAGGAACAGTTCATGGATCTGATGAGGAAGCCTCCTGGACAGCTCACTGTTCAGACTGTATTTCAGGCATATCAGACTAAGAGGACACCCTGGGGCTGATTGAAAATATGCCTTGGGGCTTTTTTATCCCACCTGGCCCAGGTTTGCCTTGGGACTCTTCCATCAAGTGCTCAGAGGGAGCTGGAGGATGTGGATGTGGAGAAAAAAGGTTTAGACTTCCATCATGCTTTTCGTCTTTCTACTCTGCCTCGTGGACAGAGACAGAAAAACAGTATGACAAAAACTTTTTTTTTTATGAATGTATACATTATATCCACATTTTAAAGCAGGAAAAAGGTAATTCACTGATCACTGTATAGAATGGAGTTTTCCGATCGGCAGTGCAAAGGTACCGTAGGGTGGCTTTCTCCTTTCCAGGCCGTCTGCTTGGTGGGATACACTTTGATGTGATTGTTGGATTCCTTGAAGATTTCTTCCTCTTCCTCTGAAGACTGTCAGGTCATAACTAATTCATGCACCTACACATACCATACAGTGTGTATATGTGTGTGTATGAAAGAGGAGGAGAAAGACAGTGATGTATAATTTATCATGATGTCGGAGGCAGTCTTGATATTGTGCTGATGAGACAGAATCACAGATTATCACAGCACTTACTCACATGCGCACACTTACACACATACAGTAGTACATCATACTGTTCTTATTCAGCAGGGTCAACGTTGGATAGTATTTTGGCTTACTCTTGTTTGTGGTGTTGTCGGTCTCTCATTTTTTTCTCAACATTTTTTCACTTCCCATACATTGTCTTGCTGTCAGGTCATGAAGAGTCATGCAAATGGACACCACACAGAACTGTCGTTTTACCTGATGCTTGTATGTAACAAACCATTTGATGTGTCAGATGAAAACTGTCACTGTCACCTTTAACATCCTGCTGTAGTTTGCAATCTGTGCGCTCAGGTGGCTGCAGCTCTGGTGATAGAGCAGGTTGTCCATTAATCACAAAGTTGGTGGTTTGATCCCAAGGACATCTAAGTGTCCTTAGGTAAGACTTTAAACCCCAAGTTGTCCCTGATGGCAGACCAGCACATGACATTGCAGCTTTGTAATTGTATACTATGGTGCACTCATGTTGTGTTTGCTCTTTTACTTTACCAGTGGTTGATTTTTTCTTTTTTTAATGTTACTGGGAAGAGCTTTTGTTTTGAAGCTTGTTGTGTGGATTGTGACACGGTATAGCTCATTGAACAGGCATGCTGTAATTCTGATCCTAATGCAAACACAGTGAGGTACCCTCTTTGCGGTATGTAGGAATCGACACTCGTTTGTGGTACAGACAGAGACATGTAATATGAAATAACAGTGAAACGTGTTAACCTCAAACCTAACTGTATATTTCCCACATTCATACAATATAGAGTCAGACATATCCAGAGACACACTACTCCCTGTTGTGATCTTTTTTTTCCCCCAACATGGACCATAGAACATGTTCCTCATCCTGGAACATGCTGTCATGTGACTAACAAGTCAGTAGAGATTTCTCCTCACTCCTCTCTGTCCCCTTTTCTCACTGGAGCTGCCTCCCTCCCCCTACATTTACAGTTTCTACAATGCTTATTTTTCTCTTCTCCTAAGAACAATAATACTCTTCTCTCAGTTTCATTTACACTTACCAGATAAGGTTTACTTAGCACCTCAAGAGAATGCATAAACAAAGAGTAATAAAAGATAGAACAGAGATAAAAAGGAAAACATGCTCAGTTGGAAATATTTTAGAGGTGTAAAGCAGACTCTATTTTAGTTGCAAATACAGATGGAAACAGCACGTCAGGACATTTTGACCTCTACTTACCTGTGTGTATATTTGTAAAAATCTAGATGCGTCCAGGAGCTGGTTAAACACTTTGGGAAGTCTCACAGGCCAGATGTCTGTGGTATCAATGGACTCATCTCCAGCTGGGCATTTATCCATCAGTTACACCAGATATCATAGAGAATGTTGTTCACTCAGAGGTCTCCAGCCAGTCCATTGACCTTCAGGTCATGCACTTTTTTCCTGAGTCTACTCCTCTACCAAAAGATTGATGATTTAGATTTCAGGATGGGGTGTATGGTGAAAATCCTTTTACTTGGCCGTAACAGTAAAGCAGACACAGATTGAGGGGTTACATATCTCACTTTACTGGAATTGTGGATTTTTTTTTTTTTTTACATATTCAGACTTTGCTTTTTAACAGGCAGACAGATTTGAGAAGACAACAAATATACAAAAAATGTGAATAATAGACCAGAATATTTTTCTTCATCTTTTTAATTGCTTCTACTCATTGTGCCTATGTATGACTATTTGAAGGTGCTGATTAGAATCACTTGTTCTCTGCTGTTGTTTAGATAGATAGTAATTTAGTGTGAAATGTGATTTTTCAAGACATTACCTTGAAGAGGGTCATTAGGAGCCTGTCCCAGTATTTGGACTATGGGAGAGCCTTCAGTCTCCATACTATAGCAAAATAGGCTTTAACCCAGAGCTGTCTTTCTGTGAAGCACTAAGTTGCAGTAAATCTCTGCTAGAAAAGTATTTGAATCCAATATATTTAGAGGCAGCCATTGAAGAAACATGACTCCATTTGTTTCTTTGATCCCTTATCAGCACTTGATTGATTGATCTTGACTCTAGTCTCTTTAACTTGAACATGATCTGAGTGTAAAAGTCAAGTGTGTGTGTGTGTGTGTGTGTGTGTGTGTGTGTGTGTGTGTGTGTGTGTGTGTGTGTGTGTGTGTGTGTGTGCGCGCGTGTGTGTGAGGGAGGGTGTATATTGATGTGTGTTTGAGCGTCTGTGCGTGCAGCCGTATGTGATTGAGGTTCTGGCTGTGGCTGCTCTGATCTTTATCAAAGAGACCTGAGGGGACTGACAATATCCACTCCTCTATCTATCATCCCTCCATCTGTCTGTCTCTTTCCTTTCTCACTTTCTGCTTTTCAGTCTTTTGCTCCCACCCTAACTTCCATTCAATTCATTGCATCCAGGTCATCATGGGATGGAGAAGGTCACCCTTATAGTGGAGGATGATTGAAGGAGCTATACCTTAATAGGATCTTAAATGTGATAATCTATAGTTATAGAAAACATATATAAATTTCCTAATGCTGAAAGTTACATTTATTAAAGAACATTTTGTCACTGCAGATTGTATGAAGACAGCAGGAGGGGGAGCTGTGAGTGTTTCTGCTGCAGTTAGTGGGAGTATAATCCTTTCGAACACCTGTTTTTTCAGGTTTGAGCAGGATTGTCTAACTTGGTTACCATAGTTACAGGCATTAATGGACTAAATGTTTGCATGGATATAGATCGTATAGAAATATACGTGGTACTGCTGTTCTTGTGTTTATCATTTAAATGACAAAACTGATTAATCACATGAAAAAATAAAGTGCATTTAATCAGCAAGAATGTGACAAATGTCAGGTAATGTCAGATCTAT